>NJDC01007406.1:37310-70141 GCA_002245475.1 Calephelis virginiensis
AAGCGGCAAATAATAGAACTCGGCATAAATTTAAATAAAATTAATTTTAATAAGAATAGTCGGCTAGTTAATCTACTATTACTGACATTTTAATTGTTTTTACATTAATAGCATAATTTAGAGGCGACTCATCCGACAGTTCATAATTTTTAATTGCTTTACTGACTTTTTCATAGCAAAAATAGGCGCACATTGTAACCTAAATTTACTGTTCTGAAGTTAGTTTGATTTAATAATTTTTTAATCAGAATTTAAAGTCAATTTCATATTTTATTGAATCAGGCATTACTTTGCGGAAATCCATTATAATAGATATAAAATAAGCCTTTATTTTGCTAATTCCGCGTAAACAGTGTAACTGTTGTGGCAAATAATCCTCCAAATGACACAGAATGACACAGAATTAATAGCGATCTAGCCACCGGCTTTTTACATGTTAAGAAATAATCGTCACCTATTGATACAGAAGTTTAAAAATGTTAAAAAAAGAAAACCTGGGGCCCTACCACGAATACTTAAAGCAGTATTATTTCCATCATGTTAAATATCCGGCTTTATAAGCAACTTTATGATACACGTTATACGTAATAAGGTTGTCTTTTTCCAATGAAAATTAGAAGTGAAGTGAAGTATCTTCACGCCCATTTCCCCGAAGAGGTTGACAGAGGCGCAACCAGGGCACCCACGACTAGCCGAAGACACGAAGTCCCACAATATAATAGGTGGCAAGCCTATCACCAACCGGCCACACATCCCATCCCGAGCAATATTTTAATTTAGAAAATTGGAAAAACAACATTTTCTTTTTGTTGCTCGAACCGGGAATCGAACCCGCGACCTCATGAAGTCAAGTCCAACACCTGAACCGCTAGACCACAGAGGCGATAACAATTAGTAGGTATTATTGATATAATACTATTTTAAGAGTTTATGGTTATCCCTCTAAACTGTAAAGTGTGTATAGGACATTACTCCTAACGTAAACGGTAAGAAATTTCACCACAGGAGTTGTATCCTCCGTAGCTCAAAGACCATTCGTCAGCTGGAGACGAGAGGTTTGTAGGCTTAAATCCTGTCGTAGGTAACTTTTTCGTTCTTTGAAATCCCAAGCACGGGACAAGTGCAAAACTTATATAAAAAATAATTAATATAAATGTTATAAAAGTTACTCATGCGTCATCAACTTTGAACTATCCTCACATAAGGCATACGACAATGGCGGACATCAACGTTACGATGACAGTAATATTCATAGAGACAGGGCTAGCGTTAAGCAAGGTTAACTGCTGCACAGGATACTATCACCTAGAAATATGTAATTTTTTTTTAATTATTATTATTTATGTTATTGTAAGGCAGCAGTAAACAAGCAGACGGATTTCCTGATGGTAAGAAATTCACGCCGCCTAGAGACACTAAAGGTGGTAATGGTGCGTTGCCAAACTGAAGTCGGGATGTTAAAGCCTCGAGCAAAAGTAAGTTTACCGGCTACCTTATCCTTCGAACCGGAACACGTCTTCAGCAAGCGCTGACATTATGGCGGCAGGAATAGGTAAGGCGGTGATACCAATTCGGGCGAGTCGCTGCGAGACTCCACCACCTAGTCAAATGTCGAATGACGGTAAGCTTATGCTCGCCTTTTACAAGCTGCCTGTCTATTCTGCAAAGTAAATATAAAAAATATATATCGCCTCTGTGGTCTAGCGGTCCGGGTGTTGGACTTGACTGCATGAGGTCCTGGGTTCGAATCCCGGGTCGGCCAACATAAAGAAAATTGGGTTTTTCCAATTTTCTAATTAAAAAAAAATGTTGGTCGGGATTGGAAATGTGCCCGGTTGGCGATAGGCTTGCCACCTATCACATTGTGGGACTTAGTGTCTTCGGCTAGTCGTGGGTGCCTTGGTTGTACCTCTGCTTACCTCTTCGGGGATATGGGCGTGAAGATACTTAAATGTAAAGAAATCCTTAGAACACAAAGAAGAGAGTACATGCATAAGAGAATTCACATTCAGTGCAAAAATTCTTGGAAAAGTGTGAGATGTATAATATATAACATAGCATAATCTGTGGGAATAAGGACTGTGCTCAAGTCCCATGCGTCTTACCGAGTCGGGGTAGGCGGGAAACTTTAGGCGCTTCGGTCGCGGGCGAAGAGTTTGTGTCGCCGCTTTCTACATCTGCAACCAGGTGTATAATGTACACTAAAATATCATGAACAATACTGTCCTATGTCAGACATAGGTCTTTCCAAACGTCTCTGTGATTATTTTTGCTAAAAATACGAGTAGTTATAGCAGGGGCGCCCAAGATGGCGATTTTGGGAGTGTTAGACTTATAACGAAATAAAATTAGTCTTTGACTTCAATTTGGCTTAGTCGGGTATTTTGTTTCTAATAAATAACAAAAAAAAGTATCTTCACGCCCATATCCCCGAAGAGGTAGGCAGAGGCACAACCAGGGCACCCACGACTAGCCGAAGGCATTAAGTCCCAAAATGTGATAGGTGATGGCCTATCGCCAACCGGGCACATGTCCAATCCCGGGCAACCTTTTTTTTATTAGTAAGCTAATTTTCTTTTTGTTGCTTGACCCGGGATTCGAACCCGGGACCTCATGTAGTCAAGTCCAACAACTGAACCGCTAGACCACAAAGGATTAGAATTTTAATTACTTTTAAAATAATTATAATTTCGGTGTTGAATCTACATAAAATTCAAACTCGAATAGTACCGACACATTGGCCGAGCGGTTAACGGGTTCATTCCCGACGGAGCAGACATTTTTGTACTGAGCAACTAGATGTTTTACTTAATTTGGATTAGATTAAATTTATGTAACTTGTCCAATTATTTATTAATTTATTGGTTTTGGAACATAAAACTATCAATAGTTTTTAAGTTATCAGATATAATATCTAATTTGTTTATCTATTCAGAGGATTACATGGTTTTATTTTTGTAAGCCGTCATGATAATTTGATAAAAATCATAGTACAGCCGACTGATAACCCTGAAAACGTAACTGCCTTCTAAAAATAGTATACTCGTAGTATTAAGGACTAAAACACAAAAAAGATATATATGTAGACACCTTGTCTAATTTTTTTTAAAAAGGCCAAGTAAAAGTAGACTTTTTTATATATACAAGAGGAGGCAAACGAGCAAGTGCATCACCTGATGGAAAATAATCGCCGCCTCCTTCGGACACCCGCAACACCAGGAGTATCACAAATGCGTTGCCGACTTTTAAGGATTGAATACGCTTTTCTTGAAGGTGCCTAAGTATAAATGCCACCTTTTGTAACTGGTTCCACAAAGATTTTGTGTGAGGTAAGAAATTTCTTAGCCCTAATCCTTGGGAGTAGTACGTAATGTTTGGTAAAAACTGCGAAATAACATTCAACAAAAAAAAGTATCTTCACGCTCATATTCCTGAAGAGGTAGGCAGAGGCACAACCAAGGCGCCTACGACTAGCCAAAGACACTAAGTCCTACAATATGATAGGTGGCAAGCCTTTCGCCATCCGGGCACATATACAATCCCGAGCAACGTTTTTTTATTAGAAAATAGGAAAAATCCAATTTTTTTTGTTGCCCGACTCGGGGTTCGATCCCAGGACCTCATGCAGTCGAGTCCAACAACTGAATCGATAGACCACAGAGGCAACAAAAATAAACTGGCCGAATCAACCAAAATACCACTATTATTCCCTTACGAGCAAAACTTAATTTTATTGTTTGTGTAAATGACAAAATTATATTTGCGGTTTTCGATAATATGTTATATCTATGCTTTTCCCAACATCGTTGTATGGAATCGAGTATTGGGAATGTCAGAAAAAGCATTAGAGTAGGATAAATGCGGGCGAAATGAGAGGCTATGGTGTAACACTCGCTAACCCCATTCGTAACAGAGAGATCCGAGAGGTTTGAAAAAAAAAAAGATACACAAGACGATTGTGGATAAATGGAGGTACCCGGGGAGACCAAGGTTGATATTTCAAGATCAAATTATCCGAGCTTGATGTCAAGAGTCTACGTAACCGGCTTGCTTGTAAAGGTTAACGAATGTGGAAGAAACCAGGGGAACCTGCAAGGATCTTGAGATTTAGCATTCAATTTCTCTACCTACCACGTCTAGAACTCGGCAGAAAGATATGTATATATGTGTGCTATATGTCAAAAATTGACAACTGCCATGTATGATTTGTGTGTTTCATAATCCATGGTGAGCGCTCGCCCTTATTTTTTTTTTTGTTTTGTATTAAAATCGTAAAGCACAAAATACGTCTACCTACCAATTTGCAACTGTATAGTCCTGTGACAGCACTTTTGGTTTTTAGTTTCTAGTAAATTATATTTTAAGTTTAAATTAATATCAAGGATGGCTCTACTAAAATTTTAGTTAAACGCCCATATCCCCAAAGAGGTAGGCAGAGGCACAACCAGGGCACCCACGACTAGCCGAAGATACTAAGTCCCACAATGTGATAGGTGGCAAGCCTATCGCCAACCGGGTACATATCCTATCCCAAACAACTTTTTTTTTCTTAGAAAATTGGGAAAAACCCAATTTTCTTTTAGTTGCCCGACCCGGGATTCAAACTCGGGACCTCATGCAGTCAAGTCCAACAACTGAACCGCTAGACCACAGACGCGTTAATTTTTTGTTCCGCCTCGTTGGACGAGGGGCTAGCGTACACGCCAGTCCGTCGACCGACCGGCAGTCTCGCCTTCGATTCCCGACGGAGGCAAAAAATTATATGATATAACATCGCTGTCTGTATTTACGGGTCTGGGTGTTTATTGCATTATTTATATCATCTATATCTATAATATCTATATTATATAAAATATTCTATACTATTTTCATTGAAATATCACAATCATATAATTTGCTTACTTTGTGATTAGATTATTTTTAATACATATCTTCATGCCAAGACCGTACTACAGGTTAGGTGGAGAGTATCTAAGCACATGCTACAAATAAATCAATTGTAATTTCAATCCAATTTACGTTTTGACTTTTACCTCTCTCCTACGGAAACCATTTAGGGAGCGGAATAAAAACATCCTATAACCTTTTAGGGAAAATAAAGTACCTATCAGCTAAATTTCGTTACGATCGGTTAAGAAGAAATCACAGTCATGACACACACACAAATAGACAGACAAAAATTCTAAAATATTACAAATGCGTTCTACTGCCTCTTTTTAGTTTCCTGCACCTATTTTTTCAACATATTTCTTATGTACAATTCAATCTTCTACAATATGATCTTATCTTATATATGAAATTCCCGTGTTACAATGTTAGTTACCGTACTCTTCCAAAACGTCTTGACAGATTCTCATGAGATTTTCTGAGCATGTTGAGAAGTAATGGGGTTGAATCACAGCAAAAAAAATAGCAGAACAACGTCTGCCGAGTCAGCTAGTAAGTATATACAATCTATCCTATAGGGCCTTAGTGTAGGCTAATAGGTACTTAGTTTAGTAGTTTTTGATTTCACTTGTGCCCGGTTCTTATATGCAAACAACGAGCCGTTTTGATTACTAATGGTAGTATTTTGTACGATAAGTAAGATTGCTAACAACGGTTGCTTGTTTGAGGAACATTTTTTGAAAATATGATTAACATTCTGCTACTTTTGACCAAACTATGAATGCTAAAACTTACGGATTACGTTTCGTTGATATGAACCGGGCATTAATCTACTAAATTACTGTATATAATATAGATGGTCTAATCATAAATCATATTGGTATCGGGAAAAAAATTGTGAAATTTAAGAAAACCTCGTTTCGACACTAGCTACCTAGACAGGACCACACTAGTTCATATAGCTTGATATTGTATTAGAGGCTAGTGTAAATGTATACCTACTAGCCTTTTCCGAGTTACAGCCTACAGGGCAGGTACACAGTTAGTCTTTTATTTATGGGGGCCCTAAATCAATGTGAAAAAACTGTTAAGATTTTACTACTTGTATTACTGATGGTGACTTTGACTTATACAATATTTACACATACAGTTCATATTCCTGAAAAGGTAGGCAGAGACACAAACAGGGCACCTAAGAGTAGCCAAAAACACTAAGTCCCACAAAGTGATAGGTGGCACGCCTATCGCCAACCGGGCACATATCCGATCCCGAGCAACGTTTTTTTTTTAGAAAATTGAAAATAAGCTATTTTTTACACATATAGTTACGTAATCCTTAAAGTTACTGATTGACGGAAATTCTAGAAACTCCCTCAAGTTTTTATCTTAATAATTGGTTACAAAACAATTTAACCTTACAAAAAATGAAATAATCTTATTTAATGATATAGCTTTGAAGTTTTAGTTGCGTATTTGGGAATTACAAATCCACGTCAGAAGTAAAAAATGGCTGATGTGATTTTAAAGTTTTTTACGAGTTAAGTTACAATAAATAATAATATTAATCATTAATTGGCTTAAATGGTGTAAATTTGCTTTTAATGACGTTTCAGACAGATGTAAATATGCCTTCTAATAAAGGTAGCCTTAAAGGAAATTTTGCTTCCATCTTCCGATTATTTATTAATAAATTTAAATTGAATTAACGGTGACGAATGCAAACTAATTTTTACAGCTAGTGTTTACAACCGCGTAGAAACCCTATTAAAATTGGAGTAATAGAGGCAATGCCAAAAACTAAAGATATCAAAATCGGTGGGTACAGTTTGGTCTACATATTATCTGTCATCTATACCCGAAGTTAAGTTAGAATCGTTAACTAAGGATTAAAAAATTAATTATAGTAATTCAAAATAATCTCCTCTTTTAGAAGTCCCGTGCTAGATATAACTTTATAAGGGCCCGGGTTCGGGTACTGGGTCAAACAACAAAATAAAAAAGGTGTTTTCTTCTCATTTTTCTAATAAATCAACATTGCTCGGGATTGGATAATAATTGGCAATAAGTTTGCCACCTATAACACTGTGGGCCTTACTAGCTTTGGCTAGTCATTGGTGGCCTGATTGCACGTTTGCCTATTTATTCGGTTATGCGAGTGACGTTTTTCAAAATGTTTAAAAAAAAATTTTTTTTTTCAAAATGTTTAATATGAAATATATTGACGTAAGATTCCTATTTTTCTCAATTCAATTGTTGTTTTAACAACATTTTAGGATTGATCAAGATTTTTTATATTATGAACCAGCAAGAGAGTCGCCTCTGTGGTCTCGGGTGTTGGACTTGACTGCATGAGGTCCCGGGTTCGAATCCCGGGTCGGCCAACAAAAAGTGAATTGGATTTTTCCAATTTTCTAATTAAAAAAAATGTTGGTCGGGATTGGAAATGTGCCCGGTTGGCGATAGGCTTGCCACCTATCACATTGTGGGACTTAGTGTCTTCGGCTAGTCGTGGGTGCCTTGGTTGTACCTCTGCCTACCTCTTCGGGGATATGGGCGTGAAGATACTTTCAAGAGAGTCAACAGGCCAATTGATGGAAAGTAATTATTGTTGACCACATCAAAGACGTATTTACAACCATCTAGAACGGGTGGTTGTAAACACGCCTTACAACAAAAGTAACCTTGGAGGAAAATTTTTATTCCATCTTCCGATTGTTATTAAATTTGTATTCAATTTATGGTCCAGATGTATTTAAGCCAATGTTTACAAACGTCTTGAATCCCTTTTTTACATGTAACTACTTTTATGTATTTTATGTTTATGTCCAACAGAAAGCAGGTAGTTTTAGCTGAGCAATACATATTTGATATTTTTTGTTACTTAGCTAGTATAAGTATCTTCACGCCTACATCCCTGAATCGGTAGGCAGAAGTACAACTATGATACCCACGACTAGCCAAAGACACTAAGTCTCACAATATGATAAGTGGCAAGTCTATCGCTAATCGGGTATATATCCAATCCTAGACAAAATTATTTTAGTAGAAAATTGAAAATATTAATTTTGCAGCTTTCTTTCGTTGCCCAACCCGGGAATCGACTCCAGGACCTCCAGAGCCGCTAGACCACAGAGGTGATAATAATATAAGAGGCGATAATAGCTTAGTATGATGGTCCTAACTTCACTTGATATAAAGTGAAGGTCGAAGGCGGAATCATGCAGAGCTAGTAAATGCATATTCGCCCTTTTTTTAAATATTTAAGTTGGTACAATATATAAAAATAAAAGCGTCGTCCGGCGTCGGAGTTGCTTTTTTGAGGTCCCGGGTTCGAAAAAATGAAAATGAGTATTTCTAATTTTCTATTTAAAATAACGCTGCCCGGGATTGAATATGTGCCCAGTTAATCGGTGCCCAATGCGATTGGCTTGCCAGTTGCAACCAATCACAATGTGGGACTTAGTGTCTTCGATTAGTCGTGATTAGCTTGATTGTGCCTCTGCCTACCCCTTCCGGGATATGGAAATGAATATACGTTATAAAAAAGACTACTTTTACTGGTTTTTCATACAAATACTAGCTAGGTTTTCACTCAAAACCCCTTGAGTCTTGGCTATAAAAAGTACCCTATACATCTAGCTGTAGGTCAAGTACAAAAGCTCGTTTCAGACGCTGAATAACAAACTCGTTTTCACATTTGTAACAATTAGTATCGAAGTAACTTGGCATTTTTATCATAGCCCCACGCTTCCCTTTTTCAGTCCATGGACCCTTAAGTTCAGTTTTCACGGACAACCTTAACAAAAAAAACTAAGTATTTCGTTCATTAAATGCAATCCTAAATATATTGTGTAGAGGAGAGCCAAAACAAAATTTAAAAAACCAATTTATGTATTTTTTTTATAGATTAATAATAGTGTTAGACATCATTGGATGCAGCTTTTTCATTTTTTTTATTTTTATGTCATGTGCTTAGATCACATTTTTCTAATAAAACTGGTTTGCTGATTTTTCGTTTTGCGGCCCCTTTGCATTTAATGAGCGATTTTGTATGGCCTAGAGAAGACAAAATAGCTTGTTGCCAGTGTAGCTGCAATGGGCTACACTGGCAACCGTAATATAGAAGAGATGAAAAAAAACTGCAAATTTATCACTATTACTTCATCAGGATTAAGAGAAAGTCATGCTCATGATATAATCATTACACAGGAAGCTCCAAATTACGCTTACCAAGCATCTAATTTATCATCTGATTCAGAGTAGAAACAATACATATACTCACGTACCCCCAGGGGTCCGCGGACCACAGGTTGGGAAACGCTGTCAAAGCCTATCATTTATAGGTAATTAACAAGCTATTTTGTCACAGCTATAAATGTGTTAGGTACTTAACAGGGGCAGCATAGATAAGTCATCATTGTGTTGGTTGGAATGCTAATAATTCTGCTTATTTAAGTGACATGCATTATTTATTTCGCGCACTAGATAAATTTACAATTTAATCAACAATGTTGTTTATATACTACGCAATTATGCGAGAAGATACAGAGACTGGTTAATCCAAGTGAGTCAAAGCCTCTTCACAACTTCAAGCAGTAGATTCGACCATGAAAATACCTATAAAAGCCAGATAGCAGATAGAGATGGGCACAAGTTGAAAACATGAATTAATAAGAAACATGGAAAGCTTGTATTAATGAAAGATTTGGTAACGTGTATTAATTAACAACTTGAAAAATTTGTATATTATTGAATAGCTTAGAAAGCTTGTACATACATATTAATGAAAGACATAAAAATGTATTAATGAAAGACTTAAAAACTTGTATTAACGAAATACTTGGTAAACTTGTATTAATGTAAAACTTGGAAAACTTGTGCCTGGATAGTAATGAGAATTATTATTTTTTACTATGGAAAGACTTAGAAAATTTGTATTACTGAAAAACTAGAGAAACTTGTAGTAATATAAACTTGAAGAACTTCTATGAATGAATAAGTTCTACTCAATACAAAACATTCAGTTCAGTTATAGTATGATATTATACAATCCTAAGCTGCAAAGTAAGTATCTTCACGCCCATATCCCCAAAGAGGTAGGCAGAGGCACAACCATTGGATTATCTCTTCTGTTCCATTTAGATAATTTCAATACAAATAAAATTATTGATAATAAATATTTTTATAGATTTTAAAATATTCATCCTAAACACTTAATAACATTAGCCTCTATATGAAACAATAAAGTATCTTCACGCCCACCCACGACTAGCCGAAAACACTAAGTCCCACAATGTGATAGATAGGTGGCAAGCCTATCGCCAACCGGGCACATTTCCAATCCCGACCAACATTTTTTTTATTAGAAAATTGGAAAAATCCAATTTTCTTTCTGTTGGCCAACCCGGGATTCGAACCCGGGACCTAATGCAGTCAAGTCCAACACCCGGACCACTAGACCACAGAGGCGAATCAGATCAGAGATCAGAGAGAGAGGATCTTAAGCTGCCCTAGAGAAAAGGCTATCTTAACCTAATTTACTAGGTGGTAGAGTTTCACAGCGACTCATCCGGATTGGTACATATTCCTGCCGCCATAACGTCATGACGTGTTCCGTTTCGGGGGGTAAGGTAGCCGGTAAGCTTACTTTTGCTCGAGGCCTAACATCCAGGCCTCAGGTTGACAACGCTCCATTACCACCTTTTTTCTATCTAGGCGGTGTGATTTCTTACCGTCAGGAAATCCGTCTGCTTGTTTGCCTTTCAGTATCAAAAAAATCCAACTGATAATTTCTTAAATAAGTGCGATCAAACAAAAACACTAAAGACAACAGTACTTCATGATATTTTTCATATACGTATCATTTGTTATTCGTACTAGACATAACTAAATATCTACTAGTATCTCTTGAAAAGAAATTAAAATGCCGGATCAATAAATTCATTTTAATTTATGTTTTCATGCTATTCTGTCACAGATCATTTTATTGTATACAGACTCTGAGTGAATCGAACAGCGTTAAAGAATAACTTATATGATTTCATATTACAAATATTTACAGTTATTATAATAAACTAAATTGAAAAGCGAGGTCTTTTCCTACGGTATTATATATTTAAAAGGATACCTAAACAGTAAAGCTATTTATTTATTTATTTATTTAACACTTTATTATACACACTTTATTATACACTTTATACACACAAAAATTAAAATACACAAAATACACGAGAAGTTAAAAATGCACAAAAGGCGAGCTTATCTCTAACTAAAGAAATTTCTTCCAGCCAACCCAAAAAAAATTAAGCTGTGAAAATAAAATGGAAGGCATCGTGTACAAAATAATTAAGTATAGCTATAGCTATACTTAGAACAAATAAATAAAAATATACTAATAAAGTGTGTAAAAAAAAAACAGGTACAATTATAATTATTAATTATGCTATGTAGGTATTCATTTACTAAAAGTTATAATAATAAACTATTTCAACATTTGTATTTTTAGTTGACATCTTTAGCGAAAATGTTGTTTTCATTAGCTGTGATTTAGGTATACATATAGTAGAAGATCCGAAGACATATCGTTGTACACGTTGCTTATAGAATAAAACATTTTTGATAATAAATCGTAATATGTATTATATAAATTACGTGTCACGATGTTTGTCCTATGGACTCCTAAACTACTTAAATTAATTATAACTAAACTATTACTAAATTTGCACACCGTGTGCAGTTTAAACTTGAAAGACAAGATAGCTTACATCTCAATTTACGAAAAGAAAAATTACCTTGCTGGCTGATTAGCTGGAACATGCAGCTAGTTTAATATATAAAAATCCAATCAAAAATAGGTTGTTTAAGAAAATCTACGATAGATTTTTTGTACCCTTTTTAACTTTTCCCAGTTTTTTGCAGACAACCCCGTATCGGCTAGGCAATAAAACAGCCCTTATGTCGAAAAGCTTCTCTTCCTTTAACCAATGGAGTAGAAGTAACTGGCAACGACGTTTTTTTATGTTATTTTTATTAACGCAACAATCAGACGGATTTTATGACGATAAGAAATGCCGTCGCCTATAGACACCAAATGTGGTAATGTTGCGTTGTCAACCTGAGGCTAGGATGGTCAGCCTCCTGCGTAAGAAAGAAAATAGGCTACCCTACCCTCCAACCGAAACACGACAATGACGAGCATTGTCATTTTGCGGAAGGAATAGGTAAGGCGGTGGTACCTGTATAGTCGTTGCAGGACTCTACCATCTAGTTTTACCTGGCCTGTTTTTACCTGGAAACCCCGGTAAATAGCAGGCGGTCCAACTTCAGCACATTTCATACGTCTTATAATTTAGTATCGCCTCTGTGGCCTAGCGGTCCGGGTGTTGGACTTGACTGCATGAGGTCCCGGGTTCGAATCCCGGGTCGGCCAACAAAAAGAAAATTGGATTTTTCCAATTGTCTAATAAAAAAAAATGTTGGTCGGGATTGGAAATGTGCCCGGTTGGCGATAGGCTTGCCTCCTATCACATTGTGGGACTTAATGTCTTCGGCTAGTCGTGGGTGCCTTGGTTGTACCTCTGCCTACCTCTTCGGGGATATGGGCGAGAAGATACTTTTTTTTTATAATTTAGTCAATTAAAAATTTTCTTACTAACTCAATGTTGCAATGTTTGAAGAAAAATATTAAAGAAAAACGGTCTCAAATTTTCAGGCAACCCATTTTTAATTCCTTTTGCTAGTATAATAAATTTATTGTACAATACGTTTTACCCTATTAGTGAAGATCTACTTAGGTTGGGATTTTAGACCAATATTTATTTAAACACTTAGAATATCTCTGCTAAAAAACATCTGGTATAGTCGAAGAGCCGGTGGGAGATCGACCTTCACCGATGTGATAACCAGATGAGACATATTTTATATTAAATATAATTTATAAATAAATATACCCATAATTACTTGCCTAGCTGAAAGTGCTCATGGCTATTTTTAATTAAATTATGTATGCTATATGTATGATTTTTTGCAGACAAGTCTATATGACTGATTTTGTAATAAAATAATCTTAAATTTGATATAACTTTCGATAAGTTAGCAGAACGATGGAGTCACCTAAATTGACCTACCTGTTCACATCTGTTTGCCTGGTAATATATACATATACATACACAAAAATGGGTAGGCAAACCTACTGAGGCATATTCTGTGTGTTAATAACTAACAGGGAAACAAAATTCATTTGGCTATCAAAAGAATGAAAGTGATGAAAATAAAATCGATTATAGATAATTTAATTAAAAATAGCCATGAGCACTTTCAGATAGGCAAGTTATAGGCATATTTGTTTATAAATTATATTATATAAAAAATATGTCTCATCTGGTTATCAGATCGGTGAAGGTCGATCTTCCACGGTCTCCCCTACTAGTTGACACATGTGCTTCGAATACATACATACAGCTAACCAACATCGAATGTAACATTTCCGTCATTATATTATTGATTTAGCAACATAATTTATGAACGACTCGACAGCCAAATTGCGTATTTTTTGCGTCTTAGTCAAACGCGTGTGCTGCATGTCCATTTGAATCTAAGTCAATATATCTGAATTCAAAGAATGAATTATCTACAAACTAAACGAGAATTTATTTTAATTGTATAGAGCACAAAAAATTCTAATTAAAAATTTGTTAAAGTAATACTCCAAGGATTTCCAAAAATAAAATTGTTAAGTTGACGTCATTACATTAGATATTAATAAAGATTTTGGGAGTTTTGACGTCATGGTGAATGAAGGTGGTCGTAATTTTTTTCATTATTATTGAATTTCGTGTTTATACTGAGTGTAATTGGTCAATTAAGGTGGGAATTACATTAATTTTGTTCAGTGAAAGTGCACAAATGAAATAATCACGAAGAAATTAGTGTATTGTCTATTTCCTCACTGCCGTCAAATCTCACTAGATGAGCTTGAGTAACGAAGCCACCGCTTTACTCAAGACGCTGACCTACATGACTTTGTACATAGTGACTAATTACTGTATATTGTATAAGAATTAACTAACTTGACATTGGCAAAGTAGTCGTTAAAACGATAGAAAGCCATATTTATAAAAGAAGAAGAAGAATAGAGATTTTCAATAATTATTTTATTTTGTTTTATTGTAATGTTTTAAACAATATTTTTTTATGATATCGGAAGTTAAACAAGCAGACGGATTTCCTGATAGTAAGAAATTCACGCCGCCTAGAGACACCAAAGGTAGTAATGGTGCGCTGCCAACCTGAGGCCAGGATGCTAGGCCTCGAGCAAAAGTAAGTTTACCGGCTACCTTACCCTCCAAACCGTAACACTCTATGGCGTTATGGCGGCAGGAACAGGTAAAGCGGTACCAATCCGGGTGAGTTGCTGCGAAACTCTATACCACCTAGTCAGATGTCACAGTGTTAGTGACGGTAAGCCTATGCTGGCCTTTTACGAGCGGCCTGGCATCAAGGCAGAGGGTCTATTTTGCAAAGGAACCCGGACCAACACGGGGGATTCGTTTTATAAACTTCTGTTTTTTCTACATTTTGCCTTATTTTTGCAATTGCTCATTTTATTTTGTGTATACCTACTGGCTACTACTATTTTACTATATTTTCTCTTAATTTTGCCTTATTATATAGTTTTTCTAATGCGCATTTAATTTAATATACCTATTACTATCTCCTTTAATACTACCAGAATATTCTAATGTTTATTTCATATTATGTATACTGTTTCACTCCCATACTGTTATTGATATTCATTTTACCCTGTTTTATGTTTTCACCATCAAAAAAATCTTGTGCTGAGTGTACTTTATTGAATTAATGTGTTTAAATTAATCGTTACGCCCATAACGTGGCAGGCAGTGGCACTACCAGGACACCCACGACTAACCGAAGACTAAGTCCAACAATGTGATATGTGGCAAGCCTATCGCCAACCGGATACATAGCCAATCCTGGGCAGCGCTATTTTTATTAGAAAATTGAAAATGTGTATGCGTGTTTTTTTAGTTTTTTAGTTATCCCGGGAATTGAACCCGGGATTTCAAGGAGTCAAGTTCGACGACGGACCGCTAGACCATAGAGGCATTTAAAATAATCTGTGACAATAAGGCTAAGAACTCACGGAGCTGTTTTATCCCGCGCCCGCCGCGGTCGTGGAATTGCGGTTTTAGTTAAAAACTCACGAGATCGGTAATTTGTGCGGCCATGCAGCCGGCGCGGTTGAAATTATCGCTAGCATACTTGCACGATTCTACCGGCGGGCGACCGGTGCCTTCGAGTTTATAAAAATCTACATTCTACAGAAACTGCGGGCCTGCAAACATAGCGGGCGCGGGTAAAAACCGCCCCGCTTGTTCTTAGCCTAAATTGTTTTAAATGTGAACGTCTTGTTTGAAATCTTAGTGCACGTTGACGCCGACGCAATTTACACCTCAGGAACGTCAACTGTTGCCAAAATTATATGCACTGAGAGATAGCAGCTACATAACGGGTCCTTCACAAACTCAGTAGCTCGTTGTTATCAATTAAACAGTATTATCAATCATTTTGGCATTATCTGTGATAATTTTTTGATGAATTCGCGTAAATTCCTATTAATTTCTTTAGATTTTTACTCGTTCGTAATTACTTTCATAGTGTTAAAAATGGCACGCTTTATCAATAACTCTTTACATATGTACATAGATTTCATTAAAAGTTTTAGATTACTTTTGTATAAGCATTACAAAATTATTAAATATTTTATGTGCATTAAAATTAAAATAAACTGACACCAATTTACAAACTTCTTAAATTTTTGATTCCCAGATCTGGCCACAAAAAAAGTGTATTTTCAATTTTCTATTAAAAATGACGTTGCCCGGGATTGAATATATGTGCCCGGTTGGCTATAGGCTTGCCACCTATCACATTGTTGGACTTTGGCTACTCATGGTTGCACTATTTGTAGGTACTCCTGCCTACCGCTTTGGGGGTATGGGGTTGAAGATTCTTTTCATTATATAAGAAATGTGTTCTCAATTATGTAGAATATTTTTGTCCATAACATACTTTTATAGCAAATGTTGTTCAATTCTACCTTGATACACTAATCATTTTTAAACTCGAAGGTTATGGGGAATTATTTAGGTAATTTATAAAAAAACAGAGTTGAAAAAGAACAAAAACGCACAGAATGCACTATCCAGTATCCATCTAATCGAAGAGTCCCTCTTTAGTAAAAGATTCTGCCTTTATCGCCTCTGTGGTCTTGCAGTTCAGGTGCTGAACTTGACTGCATGAACCCCGGGTCGGGCAACAAAAAGAAAATTTGGATTTTCCAATTTTCTAATAAAAAAAATGTTGCTTGGGATTGGCTGTGTGCCCGGTTGGCGAAAGGCTTGCCACCTATCACATTGTGGGACGTAGTGTCTTCGGCTAGTCGTGGTCGCCCTGGTTGTGCCTCTGCCTACTCCATCGGGGATATGGACGTGAAGATACTTTTTTTTCTGGCTTCGAATAGACCATGAAAGATCCCTCCGTCGGCGAAAGGTTCGTTTTGGAAACAAGAAGCGTTATATCGGCAAAACATTACTAGTAGGTTAAAGATTACGTAACCGAAAAACTACTCGTAATAAAAGAAACATTCGGGTGGCGAATAATTCGGCAGAGAGATACATTTTTCAGGAAATATAAAGTACAAAGTACTAAAGATAAGCAGTTAATTATCTTGTAATTGCTAATTGTGTAATTTGGATTATCTCTTCTGTTCCATTTAGATAATATCAATACAAATAAAATTATTGATAATAAGTATTTTTATAGATTTTAAAATATTCATCCTAAACACTTAATAACATTAGCCTCTATATGAAACAATAAAGTATCTTCATGCCCATATCTCCGAAAAGGTAGGCAGAGGGATAACCAGGGCACCCACGACTAGCCGAAGATACTAAGTCCCACAATGTGATAGCTGGCAAGCCTATCGCCAACCGGGCACATATCCTATCCCGAGCAACAATTTTTTTCTTAGAAAATTGGAAAAACCCAATTTTCTTTTTGTTGCCCGACCCGGGATTCGAACCCGGGACCTGATGCAGTCAAGTTCAACAACTGAACCGCTAGATCACACAGGCGACAGATAATTTCAATACAAATAAAATTACTGACAATAAGTATTTTTATAGATTTTAAAATATTCATCTTAAACACTTCATAACATTAGCCACTATATAAAACCGTAAACATCAAAAATTTAGCTGATGATCCGGATTGATGAAGATGATGATAATTTAACATAAACACTTTACTCATTCTGTAGTAATTTAACTGTAACTTTAACTGTAATTTAATAATAAAAATTGTCAAAATATAATCTCCGAATAGTCTCTTAAAAACATCTTAACAAAAAGCTAATAACGACAAACAAAACATCGCCACTAATAAAGACTATAAAATAGGGAACAAGCATACGGCTCCCCTGATGGTAATAGATAACCGTGACCTATATACACCATAGATGTCTTGTGGTTGAGATATTTGGAAAATTGTGAAAGTCTACCCTCTCCGGACTGGATCCCGTCGTTATCGTGGCATGAATAGGTAGGCAGTGGATGCTGCTCAACACTCTGCCACCAGTAAAACCACTTAATTCCTATTAACGACGAGAGCAAGCAATCAAAGTGGTAGATATAAACTGTTTTTTTTTTCAGACCATTTTTTTGAGTGCAAGTCTATTTTGTTTTTTATATTATAATTACTTTTTTAAATTTAATTTTATAGTAAAACTCACCTAGTTTTGTATTTAATAATAATTGACAATATTCCGAAGTTGTTGCTTCTGTCATGATCACAAAAATACCACCTACCACTACACAATCAGCACCACAGGACAATAGCACTGATCAGCACTAAATCTTCACAGAATGTCGCAAATCTCTGTCTACCCTCTTATTAACCATCACTCCGTCAGGAGTAGTATTTTTTGTGTTGAATATTATTAAATGAAGGGTTGAGCTATTTTTTTAATATTTTTTTTGTAAAAATACTGAAGATAAGTGTACTACAAAAACTGTTAACAGACAAATTTGTTTACTGTATTAGAAATTAGCCGACCCACCGAAGTTTTATCACTTGGCACTCAATACTCTCTGCAGGGGATACTTGACGTGAAAAAATGTATGTTTATGAAAATCATTTAAATTAAAACATTTTTCTACATTTCGCATTTTAAGTTATTCTGACACTTTATACTGAGTGTTGTTTCTAACTACAAAACAATATGACTTAAAATTTATGGTACAATAATTGGTAAACCATATACTAAAAATAAAAAAAAACTAATACAATTAAACGGACTACGAAACTGCCTTAAAAAAACGAAACACTTATTACAAGACCAAAAAAGAATAAACAAAATCGGACCACGCGTTAAAAAATCATAGCCCAGTTTAAATTTTCACTTATACCCTTTTTCTTCGAAAAGCCTTTTAGTGAGCGGACTGCGGAACATAAAGTATCCTATAGCCTTCCCCGTAACAAAAAGTAACTGTTAGTGAAATTTCGTTACAATCGGTTCAGTAGATTTGGCGTGAATCGCATGACATGGACAGACATACAAACATTCTAAACATGTGTTCTACTGTCCTTTTTAGTGCTCTGTACTAATTTTTGTTATAGTTTCTTCAATGTATAGAATTCACTCTTCTACAATACTATTATAAGTACAGTACTACTATTTAAATTATGCGCTTCGGCTTTACATTTTTTATTCTTTTTACACTTTAAATTTGCTGACCTAATCTAAATTTAAGCGAAATGTTTCATTATGTGTAATAACAGCTCTATAGAGATATCTTTAAAATACATTCGGATTTCCGAATCTTGACGAATATAGCCGAAGTGAGCAATTTATAGTACTACTGTATATTTTTTATTATTGTATTTCTGTATGAATGAGCCTTAACGTGGTCAACGAACCATCATAATCAGAGCACTCGAATTGCACGATTTATTTTTGGTTCCGATTAAAGTTCAATGATACAATATTTTACAGGAGGAACACTAATTGGTAAACATACTCTTTATATATATAGTTCTTGTGTGCGTCTGTATGTCACTGAACTCGTCCTTTACGACTGGAGCGATTTTGATGAAATTTATTATGTGTGTTCAAGGGTCTTCGAGAATGGTTAAGATTTACAATTTGGTCTCCTGGAAAATGTTTTTCTTAATGATAAGTAGTTGTTGATTTTGGAATGTTTAACATCGGATCCGACAGACTGCGCTACAATCGAAGCATCCAATATTATGTAGTAGCTGTTAATGTCAAGCGATACAAAGTTTGCTGGGTCGGCTAGTATTTATATTACTAACTGTTTACCTCCGGCTTTCTCAGCGTAGAATAGATTTTCCTACAAACTTCCATCCTCCATTGTAGTCCTGAGGGTATTGCAAATAAAAAAATCGTAGCCTGTGTTTTGAACTAAGTTCTTTATGTCAGCACAATCGGTTCAAAGGCTAAGCCATGATAGAGCAACAGACAGACAGACCGACTTTTGCATTTATGATACTAGTATGGGTGTTACAACTGAAAAAAGGACAAAGATCCTAACTAATGTAGTAGTCATTCGGTGAGTTAGCATACTTTCTAGAACATGAGACAGCAATCAACAGGCAAACATTTCCTTTAATAGCGGCCATCACCATATGAATCAAAGATGTTAACGGTGGAGACTGAGCCTGGAGATCAACCATACGTCCAATCAGAAGCTGACGAAAGCAAGTATTTACCTAATACAAAGATATACTTACAATAAAACAATAAAAGAGTGAGTTTTGGATCTTAAAGATATTAAAAAAATCGGAATAGGTGACTAAAAAGGAACAGCAGAACACACGTTTACCTTTTTAGAATGTTTGTCTGTCTATCATGACCGCTCACGTCGAACTTACTAAGCCAATTGTAATAAAGTTTTATATTCTGAGGAAGGTTAAGAGATTATTTTTTATCCTGAACACAAAAGAGATTCCTGTGGGAGAAGGGGTAAAAGTCAAAACGTAAACTGGGCTATAATTATTTATGGTTATCCTGATTTTGTTTATTATGTTTATTGTTTTTTTTGTTTGTTCTTATTTTTTCCATGTCATAAGTCTTGTAGTTTAAACGTTACAGACATATCAATACTTAATGACTGTGACTTGTCGCGCTCTTTTGGGGAGGGCTATGTCCAGCAGTGGACGTCCTCCAGCTGATTATGATGATGAACTTGAAATTCTATAAACATTTGAACGTACATATATATCTTCACGCCTAGTCCCAAAAATATTAAGTGCCAAGAAAACGGACATCAACGGGTCGTTTAGTCATTCTTAATATTTAAAATATACTTTCATTTTAACAATTGAATGCTAACTACAAATTACAATACTTATATTTAATAAGCCTCATATTCTAATCCTTATGTAAAATATTACTGAAATGGTATATTTGAGCCGGAAAAATATATTTTTAATAAATAATACTCAGGAATTCCCTGTTTTATGGATTCAAATTCATTAATTAATATTTCATGAATAATGTAGGTGTTGTCTGTACTATTTTATTAACGGATACGTAAAAAATATAGTGCTTTAAATGAGTCACAATTCAATTTAATTAACCGCCTCGTTGGCGGCGTTAGCGTATCCGCCTAACTCCACCAATAAGAACAAAACACTACAGATGTTATTGGTGCGTCGCTGTTCTGAAGCCAGCATGTAAGATTTAGCTTTTACCGGCGACACTACCCTCTGGACAAAAACATAGGTATAGGATAGGTAAGGCGATGGAATCCTACCCGTGATCTTCAATGATCTTAGTGGATCCAAATAACCTATGACGTAATTAACTTGTGCTCGCCTTTAGCGGGCTAACCCTGGTAGACAGGCAGAGGGCATATTTTTTTATTATATTGAAAGGCAAACAAGCAGACGGATTTCCTGATGGTAAAAAATTGACACCACCTAGAGACACCAAAGGTGGTAATGGTGCGTTGCCAACCTGATACCGGGATGTTAGCCCTGAACAAAAGTAATTTTACCGGCTACCTTAACCTCCAAACCGGAACACGTCATGACGTTATGGCGGCAGGAATAGGTAAGGCGGTGGTACCAATCCGGGTGAGTCGCTGCGAAACTCTACCACTTAGTCAGGTGTCACGGTGCTAGTGACGGTAAGCCTATGCTAGCCTTTTACGAGCTACTTGGCAGGAAGGCAGATGGTCTATTCTGCTAAAAAGCCCGGACCAACACTCAGGCCAACCTAGTCCACCACTTTTACAGTATTTATTTAAATGCAAATAATACAAACGTGAAATGTTTTTTTGCGCGTTGTAATATGATATGTTGTTTCTTGGATTGTCTATTTGTTATTACATTGGACCACTTTAATCGTGTTTTTGAAGTAAAAAGATAGATAAACCTAATAGACTACAGGCCCATGCCAAAAATAGATGGGTCATATGTACCACTAATTGACATATATAGGACGATATAAGAGCATAAAATAATAAGATTCAGCACTATGCCGTCACCTGTAAACTGTCCAACTGAGTGCAGGTGAGAATTTAAAAGTGAAGGTAGATACCAAATTAATAAATGACCAAAATAGAGTTATTTTGGTCATTTACTTCGGTACTGCATTGTTGTCATCGATAGAACCATGACAAATAATAAAAAAGCGCGTAGTGCTGTAAAAAATGGTGTGCCACAAATCCGGTATTTTTTTTTATATTCTAACAAATTCCGGGGTAGATTTGGTCACGTGATTCTGTACGGCATCAGATTCATATTGCTTCGATATAGCCTCTAATCTAATGATAACAATGACGTACAAAAATAAAGGACCAAAATGGACTCATTCTACCTGCACTTTTAAATTATCACCTGCACTCAGTTGGACAGCATACAGGTGACGACATAATGCTGAATCTTATTATTTTATGCTCTTGTATCGTTCTATGTACATCACTAGGTGGTTCATATAACCTATCTATTTTTGGCATGGGCCTGTAGTGTATAAATCATAGACATTTAATCAAATTCAGATTAGTGCCTACACAGGGTTTTGTTGTATACGAAAATGTAAGAAGTTTTAAAATCGGTTCACAAGTGACGAAGAAAAAGTTTAACATAATATATGAATTAATAGGATTCAAATATATACCTAATCTTTTTATATTTTTCTAAATCGGTTAAAAAAGGAAAAAAAAAATATGCAAATGATACCTACACATGTGAATATGTAAATAGAGAATCTTTGAATCTATTGAAAAACATTCCCAAAGTGGGCATATTATTGTGTCCAATTTTATAACAAAAATTTATTAATATTTATCATAATTATGTACGTGAGGATTAGGGATTGTGACAGGCGTATCTGATAATAATTACTAGATACATAAACTATTTATACAATATGACATTTTGTGATAACAGAAAACGTATTTTTCAAAATAGCCGCTGAACACTAGACAGCCAGGATGAGATTATAATTCTGTTATTTTTACAATTTTTAACTAACTTCGAAAAAAGGAAGAGATTATATTTTACTCATATCTCAATCTATACTTATAAAATACCATATCCTGGCTGACTGATTCATGGTCGCCCAGGAAAACTTTTAAAATGACAGCCATGAAATTTGGTGAGTAGAGTCATCTTATCAAATAGACATCCACTAAGGCGCGATTTTGGAAATTCTACCCCTGACGGGTGAAATATGGGTTGAAAGTTTGTATGTACTGTCATTGTTGAAGTTACAAACATGAAACTTGAATTTTAAGCTACTGATTTAAATTTAGTAGTTTCGTATTTAATTGTACGTATAATATCGCCTTTGTGATCTAGCGGTTCAGTTGTTGGACTTGACTACATGAGGTCCCGGGTTTGAATCCCGAGTCGGGTAACAAAAAGAAAATTGGGGTTTTCCAATTTTCTAATAAAAAAAATGTTGAGCGGGATAGGGATATGTGCCCGGTTGGCGATAGGCTTGCCACTTATCTCATTCTGGTACTTAGTATATTCGGCTAGTCGTGGGTGCCCTGGTTTTTGCCTCTGCCTACCTCTTCGGGGATATGGGCGTGAAGATACTTTATAATAAATGAGTACGGTACGATTTTTGAATCGTACTTTGTATATCATAGATACTAATTACAATCGTAGATACTGATGCTGCAGTGTCATAATGATAACGGTGTATATATTAATGCGATAGAATAATCGAATTATTTAATAGTTTTCGAATAGTAATTCTACATTCGCAATTATATTGCTCTACAATTACTGCCCTTGAATTAGTTGTAGATATTAACGCTTCTGCTTAGCCTAATTTGATAAAACGTGGATTACATTTTATGTAAAATCCCTGTCTTTTAATTAGAGAAAACTTTTTTGTCCAGATTATTTAACATTTTATAGTACGAATTTTAATTTTAATTCTTTGCTCTATAATTAGTGTATTTTCAGGCAGTTTTTTCGAATTTGGAATATAACTTTGTACCTAGTATGCACTTAATATGGCTAAATAATTGCGATTAAGTATAACATTAAGGCACCGATAAACACTGGCTAATTGTATGAGGGCTGAAGCTGCACTTTACATTCGCATACGCCTAAATACACAGACACACAAATGTTGAATAAAAAAGGTACATAATGAAGACGTCCCGCGCCTTCATTAGGCGTATTAATAATTCTTTTAGAACGTCACAATAAATATAAATAAAGACCAGATCCAATTTCCTTGTTCAAAATCTCAAATGACGTATTTATATTAATTTTCGCCTATTTATTTTTCATTACATTCTTACTTTCAGTAGGTATATACCTAAATATGTATGATTATGTGGAATATTTTAATAAACTTATCGTTATCCTTCTGTACCTACATGTGTTTGTCACCTAATCCCTAACCGGCTGGACACACTTAGTTGAAAATATTCTTCTATCTTCCACATAGGCGATTTAAGATTCTTAAATCGCCTATGAGGTCTAGCGGTTCAGTGATTGGACTTGACTGCATGAGGTCCCGGGTTCGAATCTTATTATTTATTCTAATAAAAAAAACGTTGCTCATGATTGAATACGTGCCCTGTTGTGGGTGCCTTGGTTGTGCCTCTGCCTACTTCTTCGGGAATATGGGCGTGAAGATACTTCTTAGATGATTTCAAAACAAATACGCATTGACTCAAAAACCTTTTTTAAGAAGTGTTTTCAAAGAAATACAATAAAGATTGTCTTTTTAGTTTCGAGTTTTTATCAATATGTCACACCACTGTTTTATAGCTTAGTGATAATTGATAATAGCTATTGTAGTCAGGATATTAATAAACAGAAATGGTTTTCGTCTACAAACAGATTAACTGACACAATAAGAGTCAGAATGTTTAAACAAACACTATACGTTAGGTTATATGTAGATAATAAAACAAGGACTACAAATGTTTAATTTCTTCGATAAGTAACGTTAGCTTAAGCTACTTACGCTATTTAATCTTTAGTAGTTGTAGCTACTTGACATTTTCCACTGTTTTACTGAAGACTCTGAAGTGACCGGTTATTATGATTTTTTATGTGAGAGGTCAGCAAATAAGCACATGGCCCTCCTAATGTTAAGAGATAACCGGGGTATAGACATCATAAATGTTACTGGTGCGTCACTGTCTCTGGCCGGGATGTTAGGCCTATTGCGTAAGTCGACTGGCTACCCAAACAATTTTCATAGTCATTATGGTGGCAGGAATAGGTAAGGTGGTGGATCCTTGCCCAGGCAAGCTGCTGCAAAAGCACTCTACCACCAGTAGTCTGGTTGGTAATGACCTGTATCTTAAGCTGTGCTCCGATTATAAGCTACCTGGCCAAGAGGCAGACAGTCTAGTCTACTCAGCAGACCCAGACCCACACGGGGAATAACTATTTTAAATAATTTAATCCTGATTTAATGAAATGCAAATTAATTTAACTTAAATAAATTTAATAAATTTAAAAACGTCTACGAAGTTTAAATTTAAAAAAGGAATGTCCATCCTAATTTATCCAAACTTAGGACTGATTTCCCCGATCATATTGAAAACTGAGTTTAGTAAAATCCCTTGTTTTTGTGATCCCTTTCATAAGTTTTTATAAGTAGTCCTTTAAATTTGACAAAATTCTTATCCTCATCTTCTGAGAATCTACTTACTACGTAAAATAATTTAATAATAAAGTATTTTGGCAAACCCTTTGACTATAAAATTGGCATAATTGACAGTTGACAATAACTGACTTAACGCATTTTTACGTTGATCGGGTTTAAATTCGATGGTGAAATTTAGACTTAGGCATCAATCAATCGTGTTTAATTCTGTTATGTATTTACTTATAGATAGTATATACTTTCATACTCAAATCAATATTAGTTTTAATTTGTAATCTCTATTTCATTTTTCTGACAAAAATCCAGAATATGTACTCTTATTTTCAAATAAACCTTTTTTTGTGAAGTAAAATTTCAATTGAAAAGGCAACAATTTAAAATGAAATATTTATTATTAAAATAGATAAAATGTTACATTTTTTCCGCTTTCAGAAAGATTGTATTTTTTGTTTTATAATATTGAAAGGCAAACAAGAAGACGGATTTACTGGTAGTAAGACATTAACGCCGCCTAGAGACACTAAAAGTGGTATGATGCGTTGCCAACCTGAGACCAGGGTGTTGGGACTCGAGAAAAGGTAAATTTACCGGCTACCTTATCCTCCGGAATACGTCAGGGGCAAACTCTGACGTTATGGCTGAAGGAATAATTTCAGAAAAGAAAAGTAAAGAAAAAGAAAGAAAATTTATGGTAAAGTAAGTGTGGATTTAAAATGACAAAGGTTCAGTTTTCAATATCCTATATACGCATAGTATTTGAAATTTAAAACAAAAAGATACAAAAAAGTTCTAGGTGGTAAACGAAATCAGTGTAGATACCTACATAAAAAATTTGAGAACCTCCTTCTTTTTTGCAAGTTGGTTAAAAAAGGGAATTCTCGTTTAATTAAAATAACAGAAACAGAAACAGAACCATAAGGAAGTTATTACGTTTGGTAGCAAATAAAATATTAACTTTAAATAAAGTAATATTTTTCAGTAACAATTTATGTAGTCTTGTAATAAATCTAAAAGCATGAACATTTCATTCTTTCTATAGGCCTTACAAATACATGTAGTATACTTCGAATGTTTTATTAAGATCCCAAAATGAAACAATAAAAATGAAATTAAAAACGATTATTCAAACGTTTGCCTTAATAAATAAAAAAAAATAAAAAAAACTTACTCTGCGTATTTTTGGTTGCCATTTTTCACTTCGTTTTTCAAAAATTCGACTAGACACAGAATAATAAACGCACGGCGCGCACGCAACTCGCGTAGACGATCGCTACGGTTTCAATGCTACGAGTCTTGCTTCTAAAATGTTGATAATACTATCAAGTGCAAACAATGACACTGGAATTGAAAAACAATAATGTATTACCGCGTCCGATCCGCGCTAGAATCAAAAACCGAGTGACTCTGTTCCCGACCCGATTTCCCAGCTAAGCTCTTTGTGATAAAGTGGCACATTGTAGAACAAAATAATGTCACATTTATATACAATTTACACTAATTTATTGCAGCTCGTAAGGTTGTTACAAACGTAGCTTATTTTACAATGACATCACGTGGTCTGTGTAAAATAAGAGACTGTAAAATGTCAAAATTTTACAACGACTAATTACTTTTCCTACTCAAAAAATGACGATATTGGTGAGGTGATTAGATTATCACTACTAGACGATAAAATATGCCTGATTGAGTGACTTGGAGGACTTTGGGAAGTTTGAGTTATGATTATGAATATGGATTGAATCATTTATCTAACCTAAAGTATGAAAATTAATTTCTCTTAATTGTTTTCAGAAATCTTAAAAATAGACTAACTGAATAACATTTATTTTTAGATCTCATACAAAGTTTGTGTTTAATGATAAATATAGCTTTTCAAGAATTTTAAAAAAGTATTAAAATTGGCAGTTACCAGCTTAGCTATTACGATTGGAATGTTTTTTTTTATGATATCGGGAGACAAATTAGCAGTTGGATTTTCAGATGGTAAGAAATTCACGCCACCTAGAGACACCAAAAGTGGTAATGGTGCGTTGCCAAACTAAGGCGTCCCGGCCTTAGTTTGGCAATAGAATGGTCTATTCAGCAAGAAGCCCGGAACATTGGGAAACAGATTTGACACGGAGAAAAGGGGTAATCGAGATTGTTCTTAAACATATTACGGATAGGTTTTTTCGAGGTTACTGGATTTTTCAATTTTATAATTATGGATTTAAACTAAAAGTTACGTTTAGATTTTAATGCAACGCAAATAAAACTACAAGTAACAGCTAATCAAAAATACGCGTTTATATCATGTGCATATGGGTGGGAGTGTAGTGTAAAGTACTTTGAAGTCATAACCCCATTCTGATGTTATTCATATAAAACAAATTAATGATCCCTAATCTGCCGGCCTCTAAACTGCGTAGTACAATTAGCATTTTTCTAATGTATGTAAAAAATCGGAAATCGGATTATTTAGACTACATGACGAAAACACAACGGTGGGAATAACAGGATAAAGTTTGACGTTTTTCGTCTTATTTTCTTAACCTCGTCGTAAAGCTAGAAAACTACCCCATAAAATCCCTATCTTTATAATGTACCTAGGTGCTAATAAAGGTTACGTCGTACATTATCTGGACGCTGCTGGTGAAGACATGATTGAATGAATTAAAAATACAAAGGACTGTAATTCACTAAACGGATATACATTTAAATAAGTATGCCTACAAGTAACATAAGTTCCGTTAATCAATATTAATACGTGATCCCGTAACTTTGGATCACTTTTTACGAAAATTGCGCCGACGCAGGAGCATAAAATTTGGCACACTTATAGTTTATGTGTCGGAGAAATGCAGAACGCTAATATTTTTCAATAGTAATGCTTATAAAGTACATTAAATCAATAAATAAAACATTACCTACACTATCATGCATTTGACACATAAAAACAAATGTATTGATGATAATGATAAAAGATCACAGATGGCGCACTAAAAAGTTTGGAAACAAAGTAGTTGGTCTTGAGAAATGAAGATGGCATTCTTATCAACAAGATATTAAAATTTATTATAGTCGAATTTCGACCAATGGGCGACCACTAGTAAGAACAAATACATGAATTGATCTAGCCCAAAACTAAGCAAATTATATGCTTATAGGTACTTAAATAAACATCGGTTTGAATTTCACAAACACCCAGATATGTAAACATCTACAAATCTATATACATCGTACAAATGCCTGCCCCCGTCGGGAACCTTAGCCCCCTTGTCCAACGAGGTGGAGGAGTATTTAAGTCCAAACTTGATCCATTGCATGGCTGTGAAGGTCAAATTTTTGTCACTGTATATTTATGTTATAATATACAAGCATAAGACCAAATGTATTTCAACAATATTTGAAGCAAAAAACGAATATGACTATGACCATAAACATATTTTGTAGCTAGGATATCTAAGAGTATTAGAATAGTCTCGTATTAATTATAGGATTCCATTAAATTCATTAAATGTAATAAATTTAATGCAATGATTGATTTCATCAAATGTAACTATCATTTAATTAATTTTATCGAAATAATATTTTATATTAAGTATTAGTACTTTGTGTGTTAGTGACCACCTTGCTGGTCGTAAGGTTACCGTATACGCCTAAATCCACCAATCAACCACGAGGCTCAGATTCGATTCCCGACGAGTGCAGAGATTTGTGTGGTGAGCATTTAAAGTTGGTATTTTCGGATCTGCGTGTTCATTTATTTAGTTCAGTGGCTATTTAAGTATTTCTACGAATTATTATCGTTGAATAACATCCAAATATGTATTCCTTGAATTGATATTTATTATTCCTTTTATTATATTACTAGCGGCCCGCCCCGGCTTCGCCCGGTTATGAAATATACCATAAACTCTCCTCTTTAGTCACTGTATCTATTGAAAAAAACCGAATCAAAATCCGTTGCTTAGTTAAAAACATTAAAGCATACAAAGGGACATAAACAGAGGAAGTTTGTTTTATACTATATAGTGAAGAAGAAAAGTTGCATATAAATCGCTGAAACATGTTTTAAACGAAACTGAATGTCAACAAATATACCGAGAATTTACTGAAAAACAGTTTATTTTTAACGTTGTATTCAGTGACTTCCCATGTGTTTAAATATAATTGCCAACTTTTGTTTATTTTTGACTTCATTAATCAGGAAGTTTACAGACCGTGTCCATTTTAAACCCAACAAAATTTAGCCACAACACGCTAAGATTCCGTAACAATAACAAATACAAATTATTTATTATGTAACTAATTGACCTATTATTACAATATTTCGCTTAACTTTAATTTAAATTCTGTTGCAAGAATCTTCTTGTGACAAAAATAACTAAATAATAATAATAGATTATCTTTTTTATTTCACATAAACCTACAAGAGGCACTTGGGATGCGTCTATATAATAATAAAAATCTACCACCGGATCGGAACGCGGCCGCACACTGAGAAGATCCGGCAAGAAACTCAGCGGGCTTGTCTTTTTTTCTTATTTTAAAATATGTTTACAATAATTAATGTAATGATACATTATATTTATAAGAGATTGGCATGAGGAGCAATCTTATTAAGGGTCTTATCAGCAATGTTATAGTAACCCTTTTCATGTAATTTACATTTAACACATTTCTTTATATATTCATTGGAAAGTCATAGGAAACTCTTGGGCCCAGGTTACGAATTGCCCTTTTGGCTCTCTTTTGTAATAAAAATATAGTATTTACTTCGTTAGAACTCCCCCAGAGAAGAATGATATATAATGATATATTAATATACCTAGACAAAACAATTAATTGATCCAGTTTCAAGTAAGCAAATTATATGCTTAATACTGATACATCGAAATCCTTAAATAGGTGCTGGTATAAATTTAATATACACTCTCACCCGGAAATACAGACATTTAAATGTTTATCACCAAATGTCTGTCCCCGTCGAAAATCGAACCCGTTCTTCGCGTGTGATCAGTGGGGTTAGGCGTGTACGCTAACTCTTTGACAAAGGAGGTGGCCAACAACAAAAAATAAACACAACAAAAAAGAATTAGCAAAATTATTCCATCTGTGATACGATGACCAAATATTCTAGATAAACCAACAGAAGTTGTCTTGTCCTAGCCATGGATAGGTATCAAAATTCTAACTGTAGCATCCCAGTATATCTTTGAAAACTTAATGTATGTTCACAGAAATTCAAGTTCTTTTTAAGAAACTGTGATATACACTGTCAATACAAGGAATAAAAATAATCTTGCTGTGCATGTGTCTCGTCTCCACAGAGTAAGCCATTCTTTTATGGGCCAATGTATCTAGTTCTACAATAAACTTTCCAATTATATGACAGGATTTCCAATTAATAAATTTAAGAAATTTATTAAATGTAAATTAAATAACAAGGGTTATCATACCATTGCTGAATATTTAGTTGTTAAGACGGCTTGGGATTAATTGCTACTCATGCCAATCTCTTACAAATATATTGTATCATTACATTAATTATTGTAAACATATTTTAAAATAAGAAAAAAAGACAAGCCCGCTGAGTTTCTTGCTGGATCTTCTCAGTGTGCGGCCGCGTCCCGATCCGGTGGTAGATTTATTATTGTATAGACGCGTCACAGGTGCCTCGTGTAGGTTTACGTGAAATAAAGATAGTTTATTATTATTATTGATTTTTTCAGTCAAATGAATCTTCTGACAATAACTGACACAGTATAAAAAAAATAACAAAATTGGTGCATTATTTCACGCGTGGTTGGTCAACCCAAGGGAAATAGTGATTAATTTTTATTCAGAAGATATCTAAACTGTGATCACCAATAAAAGGAGTGAGAGACTTTTGGTTTGTAGAAAATTAAAAAAAGTTTGGTTAGCCAAAACAAAGGCCCGATTTCGATACGTTTTATTTGTTTGAAAACTGTTGTGATTGAGATCGTTTTTAGCGACAAAAGTAATCATAATCATAAAATTAAAAAATATCATGAATAAACCTCTCTTTAATGTAGTAAAGAATCGTTTCGATCACTTTCAAACAAAAGAAACGCATCGAAATCGGTTCATTCGTTAAGGAGTTATGGCGCCACAGACAGTGAAACACAGACTCTATATAACACGTCTCTTTTTCCGGTAGGGTTATAAAGGGTGCGTAAGTTTTTTTTATGTTATAGGAAGGCAAACAAGCAGACGGATTTCCTGATGTTAAGAAATTCACGCCGTCTAGAGACACCAAAGGTGGTAATGGTGCGTTGCCAACCTGAGGTCGGGATGTTAGGGCGCGAGCAAAAGTAGGTTTACCGGCTACCTTACCCTCCAAACTGGAATACGTCATGACGTTATGGCGGTAGGAATAGGTAAGGCTGCGGTACCAATCCGGGTGAGTCGCTGCGAAACTCTACCACCTAGTGCTTATATAAGTAAGGAAGTCAAGTATGAATAAGTTAATAATTGATGTACTCTAATTAATGTATTATTTACACATGCAAACACTGATTATCTGTTGTATCGCTATTCTAGAATATTTATAACAAATAAAAACAGAACACGGGTAAATTGTTTATTTATTTCCTTAATATGTTAATAAATTAAAATTAAATTGTTTAAATAATAAATTAATAAGGAAATGTATTGCGTTTTAAGTAATGACGCGTCTGATACCTAGATTATAAAAAACTAGTCAACATACAAAAAGTGCTGAGTTAAAACAATGTAACACTAAGAGTTTTTTTTTATTATTCACATTGTTAAGATTGACGCTGGTATTATTTTGTTCCGCCCCCCCAAGCCTTGTCATGGCGGGGGGCTGAGTAACCGTCTTCAATATCCCTCTGTCTGTCCAAGAGGGGATATGAGGAGCGGACGCAGGGTGGTGGGCCACTTGGCCCACGTGGGATGGCGGCAGTACGGCCCGTAGAGAAGGGGGTGGGCTTTTTATCTTTCCCACCCGGTCGAAATGGAGTTGCAGCAGGTACTGGGGTGCCTGTCGCCACTGGAACTCCGAAGTGGTGCACGCCGTGTCTCCATGCACCATTTCAGACGTTATGTGGCTCCTTGTTAAGTTGGGTTACCTAACGAGGATCGGGAGATCCAGCGCCGCAGGGGCAGTGGTCGTATACGAAAGCATTCCTACAGCCCCGGTACTGGCGAAGGGGAGGACACCGTATGGTTTTAGTCGGTAAGAGTTCGACATAACCCGTCACTTCCCTCGAAAGTTCTGGGTATACATGAGGATTTCCACACGTAAACAAAAATGGTTCCAAACGTAAACTACAGAGGTCAATGCTATTAATCTACGAGTTGACATGTCCGGACTAATCTGACATGATTAAAATGTTGTATCTCTTTTGTTTTTGTTGATTTGAAAGTTGATAGCATACATCTAAAATCAGCAGAATTACCTTTTTTTTTTTGGTTGCCCGACCTGGCAATTTATTTTTGAAGGTTAATAATCTCGTTAATCATATGTTTGAACTTTTTATTGGTTTTTCCAATAGCATCAAGCAGTCTAACATCGCTTGTTTTCTTTAGAAGAGGACGTGGAAATGACGTTTAAATTGGCAAAAGAGCAAAAAACACAAGGTGAGAATGCAAGAATTGAATAAAGGACGGAAACCGCAATTTTATATGCTCCTAATTATATCAACTGGTTTGTTCGAATGAAATAATTGAAGACGAAATGGATTGTTCTAGAAACATTTGGAACATAATCGTACACATC
>NJDC01007406.1:104176-120864 GCA_002245475.1 Calephelis virginiensis
CTACCCCGTAAGGGACTTGGCGTGAAGATATGTATGTTATCTTAATGTTTATTTCAAATCGTGCTTATTGAATTTTTATATTCAATAATAACAATCAGGATGCTTTACTTTGGAACAGTATAAGTGTTTTATGAACAAGTTAAAAGTAAAAAAAAATTCCTCGCCCATATCCCAGAAGACGTAGGCAGAGGCACAAACACGGAACCCACGACTAGCCGAAGACACAAAGTCCCACAAAGTGATAGGTGGCAAGCCTATCTCCAACCGGGCACATATGCAATTCCGGACAACATTAACTTTAATAGAAAATTGAAAATACACAATTTTCTATTTTTATGTTGCCCTACTCGAGGATCGAACCCGGGACCTTCAGAAGTCAAGTCCAACGCCGGACCGCTAGACCACTAAGGCTAACAATGATAATAAAAAAATAAGTTATAACAAGTTTTAGAGATGAATAGTGTTAATTACTAGTATTAGATCTATTTGATTGATTGCCTTACTGCATTAACAACTAAAGAGAGCAACAGGCGCTACCTGAAGAAGACCTTCTTGTATATCATCACTTACTTTTTACTTAGTAACGTTGCCATGAGGATATACTAGTTGATTATACAAAATGGGAGCTACTCGTATCTTTATACCTATATAATCAACGCATCGTTGTTCAAGGGGCCAACTAACTACAGCGACCATCCGCGAGGCTCGGGTTCCATTCTCGACGGAGGCAGGCATTTGTGTAATGAACATTTAGCTGTCTGCATTTCTGGGTCTGGGTGTTTATTGAATTTATTCTGGTATATTTTAAGTAGTTTTATGTAATAGAACTAACACTCATAACACAAGAGTATAATTTGCTTACTTTGGGATTACATTCAATTTGTGTAACTTGTCCAGTGGTAGTTATTTTTTATTGTTTATTATCTGTAGAAAAACACTATTACTTATTTTAATTTTTCAAGACCCTAGCCACAAAATATCTACCTTACTACTTACTAAAACCCTACTACCAAAAGTAAAATAAGTAAGTAAGTATCTTCACGCCCATATCCCCGTAGAGGTAGGCAGAGGTACAACCAGGGCACCCACGACTAGCCGAAGACACTAAGTCCCACAATGTGATAGGTGGCAAGCCTATCGCCAACCGGGCACATTTCCAATCCCGACCAACATTTTTTTATGAGAAAATTGGAAAACTAAAATTTCCTTTTTGTTGCCCGACCCGGGATTTGAAGTCCAACGCCTGAACCGCTAGACCACAGAGGCGATTAAAATAAGTAAATATGTTTCTATCTAAATCATAATCTAAATTTGCACGCGTGGCCTACGACACTTGCTATAAGATAGCGACGCACTGATAACATCTATGGTATTTGGACGAGACGGTTGGCTCTTACTATCAGGAGAGCCACCTTTCTTGCAGCACATACAGAACTCATTTTTGATGCTTTAATAGCACAGTTAATTCCATTTTTACATCATAATCGTCGCTATAAATGTAATCAGATTAGTCTATTCGTTCAAAAGCTATGATGGCACACACACACGCACGCACACTTCGACTTACAGATTAATTTTTATATAGAAGATTATGTTGCTATTATATATTAATACATGCATACATACATATCTTCACGCCAAGTCCCTTAAGCAGAGATATCAGCAGGTAAGCAGAGAGTATCGAGTGCCAGACTTCACGATCCTGACAAACCGGTCTGGCTTCCTTCACATTCATTACCCTTTTCATACGAACACGCTGGTTTCGGAGACTCTTGACACTGACTTTTAGTATCGGAGTGATCTGGTCGTGGAATGTTAACCTTGGTCTCCCCGGGTACACATTCGCAATGTATATTTGCTTTGTCAATCTTTCATATATCATTCTTTCCACTTGAACCAACCAGCGGAGCATGCCCTTTCGTTAAAGCATCGTTAAAAAAAGCATTTTAAAAGCAACACTTTCTTTCAATCCCACTCTTTCTCGGATCTCACTGTTACGAATGCGGTCAGCGAGCGTTACTCCGCAGATTTTCCGTAGCGCTTTTATTTCGACCGCATTTATCCTACTTTCAAGCTTTTTCTGACATAACAAAAACGTTAAAACTTTTTGAGACCCTATTGTATACAAAATACCTTTAATTCTTTTTTTCCTTAAATTAAATATAAAATAACATAACAATAAAATGGAAGTTAAACACATAATATGTATTTGAATTAACAATATTTTTGAGTGTAAATCTATGCTACTGCAACAATATTATAAACACAAAAACTCTATGAAAATCATCTATCATCAGATGTACGAGAATACGCCGAGTTAATGTAAAAATAGATCCCCTGAATAGTCGTGCTCACGTTGTGCCGTCTCTCTACATTCTACAGATCTTAACCTAAAAATACCACCAATTAATAATTTTACATAGTGAAAAAACCATGTCGCAAGAAAAGGAAGGTTTCTTCAAGAAATTTCATGAACAAATAAACAGCACTATAGACGATGTTACAAGAAATAATTTTGCTAATTTAGAAACTAATTCAAAACGTGTTTCCTACATATGTAGTCTTCCTAGTATTAAATCGTATGACTTTTCAAACGATGTATATGAAAATTTAAGTGATGGTGAATTTCCAGTGACAAAGAACATAGAAAAAGCTCGACTATCAAAAGATGATGGAAATAGTGCCGTGCAAAAAGGAGATTGGGTTAAGGCTTTGAAATGTTACAGCCAAAGTCTCATGTTTATGCCACAAAATGAAAGTAAGTACCTAATAAAAATAAAATATATGCTACAATTAAATTCAGAACACGTTTCTGCAGTTGTAAACATTTTTATTTGACTATTAAAAAAACAGGTTTCATGGTTTTATTTTGTTCCAAAAAAGGATGAAGTTAGAAAAAATATAACATTTAAATTTCGAAGTGAGTCATTTTAAAAATCGATATGACTTTTACATAAGTTTTAATACATTTATATTTATGAGCAATTAAGATGATTTAATGCAGTCATTACGTACAGTTTACCTTAGTGATTACGCGAGTGTCCATACATTTCACATAAAACTGGATACCTATATTAGGAAATCTTCTGTACATAATCAAGTCAACCGCAAGTTAAACAATTAAACATGTGTCATAGCTATAAATTGCTAGGCTTATAAGTACTATTATTTAATTATGTATGCATGTAAGTAAGTATCTTTACGCCCATATCCATGAAGAGACAGACAGAGGCATAACCAGGGCACCCACGACTTCGCGAAGACATTAAGTCCCACAATGTGATAGGTGGCAAGCCTACCGCCAACCGGGCACATATCTAATCTCGAGCAACATTTTTTATTAGAAAATTGAAAAAAAAACACATTTTCTTATTGTTGCCCGTCCCGGAAAAAACCCGAGACCCCAAAAAGTCAAGTCCAACGCCCGGACCGTTAGACCATAGAGGCTATGTGTGTTTTTTGTAATATGCTAAAACTTTTAAAACGTCTTTCGATTAATTCGTTTGTGTAACAGAAGATGTATCTTATGAAAATTGATATAGTAAAAATTAAAGGTGAGCAGTTTGTGTTCTGGTAACACATGCTATCTTGCTTTAGCCTGTACTGTATTGAGTAGTAAAAGTCAATCGCTTTCCAACGAATTAGCTTGTAAAAGGTGAGTGGCGCTCTATTTGTCACTAAAACCGTGTCCATAACTAGTTGGAAGAGTTAGGACAACTCTCCGGAAATCACTATCTTAAATATTCCTTCTGCTGTTACATCAGTGCTCACCATTGGCGTGTTTTCATTTGATAGCCATTAAACTTCATTCAAGAGGCTTAATACCCTAAACTCAAGATGGCAATATACCAATGCCACCGACCTATGTGGTGTCTATGGGAAGGGTAATTTCTTACCATGAGCAAATAGTTCGGCTTGTCTTACAAGTCCATAAATGTTTTTTTTATACACATACATCCATAATAATTGTCTTTACGCCACATCTTTACTGGGAGGTAGAGAGTATATTTATATTCTATGTATATTCCCCGTGTTGGTCTAACACAATGACGTCCTACTAGGTGGTAAAGTTTCGTAGCTACTCGTCCCGATTGGTACCACCGCCTTACCTATTCCTGCCGCCAGAACGTCCAATGCTTGCCCTTGACGTGTTCCGGTTCGGAGGGTAAGGTAGCCGGTAAGCTTACTTTTGTTCGAGGCCTAATATCCCGGCCTCAGGTTGCCAACGCACCATTATCACCTTTGGTGTATCTAGGCGGCGTGAATTTCTTACTATCAGGAAATCCGTCTGCTTGTTTGCTTTCCATTATCATAAAAAAATACATATACGTACCTGCTTATTTTTATGCTAAGCCCTATACGGAGTAGGCAGTGGGAGCAGAGTATATTTTTAAAAACATCCTTGTTGCAGCTCAGGAACTTTCGATACTGTACGCTAATCGATCGGCTGCTCTCAATCATTTGGAACAGCACGAAGAAGCTCTCGCTGATATACGAAGATGCCTCGCTCTTGGATACCCGACACATTTGAAATACAAAGTTTTTGAGAGAAGAGCGAGATGCCTTTTAGTGTTGAAAAGAAATCAAGAGGCTGTAAAAGCATTTCAGTAAGATAAGAGCATTTAAAATGTCAAACCAATACATTAAATCAATGAAGCTATATTACTGCTAAAATAAAAATAAAATCTGAACAAAAAATCTTCAATAAAAACAATAAGTGCCACGCATTTTATATAGAACCTTATTTTTAAAATTTTTGCCTGTTTTGTGTTCTCTTTTCATGCAAAATCTACTGAATGGATTTTCACCAAAAGCTATGTAGTAGTACCTAGTTTATAGCCATGACCAATATGTAGAATAACTTTTACTGCTAGAAAAATTTTGCTGAAAAAAAAACCAACAACAAAAAGTCATTAGTGTGCACGTAGTACTACGTAGTAGTAGTAAGTACGTACGTAGCAGTAATTCGTAGTAACAAAAACATTGATGTCGACTAAACAATTTAGAAATAGACCTGAACCTATGACTGTACGGTGCTATACTCGCTAATGTCTAATAGCCAATATTAATAACCTATCTACAGATAAAGATAGGCCTACTAGAGTTTTGTTGCCAAGATGTTTTTGTTATTTATTGAAAACAAGAGCGATTACCTGGCTACTGATCTGAAATAGCTCAATCCCTTATCTGACATAAATCTAAAATAATTAATGGTCGTACGTAAATTATTTGTATCAAACGCTGAACAGCTGTTGCTCCCCTGGTACCTAAGAGAACTAATTTTATAGACCAAAAGCGCTATACATTTCGTTATGTTAATTACCCAACGTATTCGATAGTTACTCATGGTAAAGTCACTGTACGTAAACCAATCTTACATTAAAAACTTTAGATACTAAAGAGGACTATAAGATTATAAAATTGATATGGTACTTCATATAATTAAGTAGAAAATAATTTAATTATCTTTCAGAGAAACTATCAAGGCCTTAGATGATGCGAAAAATTTAGATAAAGAAAAAAAACAAAAGTTTGAAACGGATGCAAAATTAATGCTAGAAGTATTGAACAAAGGTCTTGTGCTTGCTGGGAATCCAAAAGATCCTGAACCCTTAAAGACGACAATTCCTAAACCTAAATTACCTGGAAAATGTAATAAAGATTTTCCCTCTGCATCAGAAGCTATACAGATACAATATGACGACGTAAAGGGCAGGTATGCGACAGCCACTAGAGATATAGTAGCTGGAGAAGCTTTACTTGTAGAGAAACCTCATTCTGGGGTTTTGTTGGGTGAATACTCTAAAACGCATTGCCAAAATTGTTTTATGAAGTAAGTATACATCAATTTTAATAATTATTACCTTATTTGTTATTTATTTGTAGCAAATGCTAGATAACTAGGTATCCATAGTATGAAATACATACAGATAACTAGTCATGCTAAGTCTCTTGGGTAGGCACAAAATATCGAGTGCCAAATGTCATGATCCTTAATGTCAACCTCTCTCAAGATCTCTTTAGTACCTACTCATAGTCATTCTTTGCACATGACCGACCTAACAACCTCTTCTTATTTTAACACCAACACTTTTTTCAATCCCACACTTTCTCGGATCTCACTGTAACTAGTGCGGTCAGCAAGCGTTAAACTACAGATTTTTCGTAGTGCTCTCATATCGGCTGCATTTATCCTTGTTCTCATACTCTTTCTCACATAACCAACAAATATAGGATGTATATATAATGTAATAATAGCCTAAGAAAAGCAATTAGTTTCACGTACTTTTCACAAAGAGTTCCAAGTACTGACTGTATAATTAACTTTATTTTCTTTTCAGATGTTATATTCCTATACCGTGCCCAAATTGTTCCAATGTGATATACTGCAGTGACAAATGTTTAGAAAATGCTCAAAAATCGTACCACATGTATGAGTGTCCAATTCTTGCAATTTTGTGGAAATCTGGATGTTCAATAACTTGTCATATTGCATTGCGAATGATAACCCAGAACCAAAAAGACTACTTCCTGAAAATCTCGCAGGAGTTGGAAGAAAAACCTAAAGGCCCATATAAGACTGAAGATTATAAGAACATATTTCACTTAGTTGCACATGAAGATAAAAGAACCAAAGAAGACTTTTTGCATCGATCTCAAATGGCGGCGTTTTTGGTAAAACTTTTAGAATTATGTGGCTATTTTGATGGTAAGCCTAAAGAAAGGCCACTAAATGCAGATGATTTAAAAACAATGGCGGTATCAGACAATTACAAGGAAGATGTGGCTTTGTTTGGAGGATTGATTTTAAGGAATCTACAAATTTTGCAGTTCAATGCTCATGAAGTATTTGAGTTGCAATGCCCTAAGCCAAATGTTGGCAAAAATGTAATTAAACATGATGGAAAATCTATCTTTTTGGCAGGCGCTGTATTCCCTACGCTTGCATTATTTAATCACTCTTGTGACCCGGGTGTAGTCAGGTAATTATCACTACAAAATAAAAAGAAGTCGTAAATACAAAAAATAAATTAAATAATAAATACATCATCATAAAAATAAAAAAATAAATATAATAGTTTTCAAAGTTCATGTTCGAGCTTCCGAAGGTTAAGCTAAGGAATCTCATCTATAACACACATTTAAGTGTAATTTGAGTTTTTGATTTTTTTTGTTTTCGCATTATTGTTTTGTGGCTAGATATTATTATTATATTATTAATAAGTGTAGCAAAAACTTTGAAGCCCTTTTTACGAATAATGCGCAGGCGGAGGAGCATGCAATTTGGCACACTTATATATTATGTCTAGAAGAAGTGCAGAACGCTAATGTAGAAAACATTATTAATAATAATAATGCTTGTACGTGCATTAAATAAAACTACACTACCATATATTTGGTTTAGCCTCTGTAGTCTAGCGGTTCAGTTGGTGGACTCGACTGCATTCAAATTCAAATTGCAATTGCAAATTCGCGGGCAAGAACTGGTGTTACATAAATAAAGTGTCTTAAAAATCTCGAAATATTTTTAGATATTTCTGTGGTCCTTATATCGTAGTACGGGCAGTAAAGAATATATCAAAGGGCCAAGAAATAGCAGAAAACTATGGACCTATATTTACGACAGTTCCTAAAGAGAGGAGGCAAGCTGAACTGAAGAGTCAGTATTGGTTTGATTGCACTTGTATCGCCTGTGAGCAGAAATGGCCTTTGTACAAAGACATGACAGAAAATTATATGAGATTCAAGTAAGTACATCAAAATAAATAAGTATATCCATTTTAAAAGACCTTTTAAATAGGTAATAGCAGAAAAAGATAGCATTTAAGAAGCAATAGTAAGAGGTACAGGAAACAGTCTTGTTAGTGGAAAAAATGTGTCAATAACAATAATAATTTGTGTTTTGTTTTAATATTACAAATATTACAATTGCAATATTTGTAATATTTTTGTTATACATAATATTTACTATAATTACTAAATATATTTTAGAAACTAATATTATACATGTATACTTGTATTTAATATTTTTATCGTCAAGACCTTGCATAGAGGCGAATATCACAATTTCATGTCAACAAGAAGAAAGGTTGCCTTTATAGAGGCTTGCTTCACTACTTACTTTACTTTACTTTTCCTTACTTGGCCGTCAGAAGTTATTTTTAGATAAGTGTGTAAATGCCCTAACAAATAAAGTTCTTTCTTTAAGTTTTGGCCTTCACGCTAGTATTTTGCCATTAGTCAAGTAGAAATTTGCATCAAATTTTACATCAATTTTAATAAATTATAATTAGTCATCAGTCATAAGTCATTAGTAAGTCATGTCAGGCTCTTGGTTAAAGCAGTGGCCTCATTACTCAAGCTCATGTAATGAGATTTGTCGGCAACGAGAAAATACAGGATACGCTAATTTCTTCATGATTATTTCATTTGTGCACTTTCACTGAACAAAATTATACAAAATGCCACCAAAATTGACTAATTTCACTCAATATCAACACGAAATTCAATAATTATGAAAAAACTTCGACCATCTTTTTTCTCGATGGCGCCAGAATTTTTAAGTGAATAATAGACTAACCATCAAGGATGCCGAAGACTGCGTAATAGAGCCGAGCAGACCCTTTATTCCTACGCCATAACCTAAAAAACGACCAGGATTTTTACAGGGATGATCATGATTATCTACTTCATCTCTTAACAGTGTAACTCTATCTTTGAAGGTAGAATAGCTCGAAAAGGCGACCTCCTCGTACATTGGCACTTCCAGAGACAATTATTAATATTAACCTTATCTCTGGTACTTCTCTTTGTGTATGACTAGCGGCCCAGTGCATGCTTCGCTACGTATATAACCGCAATCCCCATCAGAAAAAAAGTTTCAATTTGACAGAAAAATACCCATTAACAAAACGATTCGCCATTTAATGTGATGTGATAAATGGAATAAAATGTGATAAATTAAGAACCGCTCGACTAATTTGTTCAAACTTCACATAAACCATCTACTAAATAGTCCGAACAAAGCCTAAAGATTTGGTTTGGATAGGTGAGCCCGTTCTTGAGTTATAAAATTACAACGAAAAGTGGCATTAATTTTTATATCCAGTTCTGATACAAGAAAACTTAAGCAATTACTCACCGCCTTACCTATTCCTGACGCCGTAATGACAATGTCTTGTTCCGGTCTCGAGGGTAGATAACCGGTAACCTTGCACGATATTTATGGTGTCTTAAAACCTCTTTTTTATATAGAAGTGGAGGCACGAGGAAGTGGGTCACCTAATGAAAAGTGATCACCTTCGCCCACGGGCATCCGCAACACCAGGAGTATCACAAATGCGTTGCCGACCTTTAAGGAATGAGTACGCTCTTTTCTTGAAGGTTCCTAAGTCATAATCGTTTGGGAATACCGCCCTCGGTAACTGATTCCACAAAGATTTCCAACTCGGTCGAAGAACAGCTCCTACAACATCCATGGCGTCGATAGGCCGCGGTTATCTCTTGCCATCCGGAAGCCGTGTGCTTGTTCGCTAAACTCTCATGGAAAAAACTGCTTTTTTTATAGTGAATTTACACTACAGTATTTTGTTGCTACTACTCAATGTACTAACTCGGTACTACCAAGTACTATAAATATAAAATATGTAAACCCCTACCTACCCTACCCTACCCGGGCAAGTTTGCTGCACAGCACTTAGTGCTGGTAGGGATACACCATTTTACCTATTCCTGCCACCATAAACTCTTGTCATGTTCCGGTCTGGAGGGTAATGTAGACTTGCACAATTGGCCTAGCATCCCGGCCATAGGACAACGACGCACCTATAACAGCTATGATATCTATAGACTATAGTTGTCTCTTACCATCAGGAGACCTCAATGCTGATCTCTCATCAGCCTCTCTAGTAAAAAAACCAACGCGTTATCCATCTAACAATGTATGACTTTCAAGTAAGTTAATATCTATGATTAATAATGACTTACTTCAATTACAGGTGTGACTCTGACCATCCTTGTCCCAACGTAATACCAGTCCCATACGACTGCCAAGACTTTATGGTACAGTGTGGTCTGTGCCAACAGTACACCAACATATTGAAGGGATTGAAGTCGTTGCAAGTAAGTAATGAATAAAGTAACATCACACGGTAGGTAGACTTATAGGGAAAAGGTGCAACTAGTATACCAAGGCTCACCCGTTTTTAGTGTATGAGGTGACATGCTTAACGATAAATCTACATACACGCCAAGTCCTAAGTAGGCAGAGTATCGAGTTTCAATTGCCGCGATTTTTACAGACCTATCTGTGTTGTGAAATGTGTTGGTTTTGGAGAATTTTCACGGGAATAACACCAGACTTCATTTTGTTTGCAACAAATCGTGAAAAATATCCAAATTCTTCTTATAATTGAAAATTTTTTTTATAAGCTGTTTAATTCGGTTGGAGGTTGATCTCCGACAGGGATAAAAATCTGCACGTACTAGTGGTCGTCCATTCGTCGTGTGGAAATTCGACCATAATAAATTTTAATATCTTGTCGATAAGAACGCCATCTTCATTCCTCAAGACCAACTACTTTGTTTCCAAACTTTTTAGTGCGCCATCTGTGATCTTTCATCGTTACCATCAATATATTTGTTTGTGTGTGTCAAATGCATGGTAGTGTGGCTAATGTTTTATTTATTTAATTTACTTTATAAGCATTATTATTGAAATATATTAGCGTTCTGCACTTCGCCACATAAACTATAAATGGGCCAAATTTTATGCTCCTGCGTCCGCGCAATTTTCGTAAATAGGGGTCCAAAGTTTTGGCATCACGTATTAATATATAGATTGTAAACATAGATTTCTGTTGAAAAGTTCATTTTTTAGGTTAGGATAGTGTAGGAATAATAATATACATATACCTTAAGCACGTTCCGCAATCCGTACAATATGTTAACTGTATTAGCACAATGTCGAGAATTGTAAAACAAACATAGGAGATCTATATACAAAACATGACATAAGAATTAGGATTTTCAATTGATACTTTATTAAATATTATTCTCAAATATAGCACTAATGAATAAAATACATACTGAATGCGGAATTTCATGTTACAAGATTATCACCTGGCTATTGGTTAACAAAGTCGAAGAATATGAAGAGACTAGCTATACCGGCGAACTTCGTTTCGTACGAAAAAAATAGGAAAAAAATCCCTCGATTTTGAAACATTTTTCATTGGTGCTCAACTCCTATTGGTCCTAGCGCCATATAGCCTATAGCCTTCCTCGATAAATGGGCTCTCTAACACTGAAAAAAAAATTTCGAATCGGACCAGTAGTTCCTGAGATTAGCGCGTTCAAGCAAGCACACAAACTCTTCAGCTTTATAATAATTTATATTCTTTGTATATTCTCTACTGGAATTAAATAGTGCATGCCTAGTTTATATTACTGAGTGTAATCAGGCAGTGAGGCATGGTCTATTCTACACACAGGACCCGGACTAACAAACCGGAAAACAATAACCAAAAGTTATCGTACTGCTAATGAAAATCATAAATAAACTACTGCCGGGTTGGTTTGCTTGTACGATACGTTTTGGATATATAACTGTCTTCCCTATTCTCCAAATTAAAACATGATATTGGTAAGCTCTTACGTTATGGAATTAGAAGTAGATTAAACGTTACCCTCATTAAAGGGGGAAAAAGGGTTCACACTTGTTAAAAAATCACTTGATTTTAATAACTTCTCAAGTTAAAGTATCTTCACGCCCATATCACCGAACAGGTAGGCAGAAACGCATCCAGGGCACCCACGACTAGCCAGACATTCACCCACAAGGTGATAGTTGCAAATCCTGTCGCCAACCGGGCAACGTAATTTTTTTATTACTTAATTAAAAATACATAATGACTTTTACTTTTTTTCCGACCTGGGACTTTAAGAAATTAAGTCCGCAGGACCGCTAGACGACAAAGGCGATTCATATGTTAACATGTGTCTCTTTAGCACATTAAATAAATGTAAAAAATAAACAAAAATGTAAGTATTTTTTTGAGAATTGGAAGGCAAACAAGCAGACGGATATCCTGATAGTAAGGAATTCACGCCATCTAAAGACACCAATGGTGGTAATGGCGCGGCTACCTTATCCTCAGAACCGGAACACGTCAACGGCAAGTGCTGACGTTACGGGGACAGGAATAGATAAGGCGGTGGTACCAATCCGAGTAAGTCGCTGCGAAACTCTACCACCTAGTTGGATGTCACGGTGTTAGTGACGGTAAGCCTATGCGCGCCTTTTACGAGCTGCCTGGTGCAGTGGCACAATAAGGCAGATGGTCTATTCTGCAAAAGAGCCTGGACCAACACGGGGAATTACCTATGCAGGAATACCTAAAGTAATGACTCGGTCATATTCTGGTCCGGAGGGTGGGGCAGTAGGTACTACATTTGCACAATAGGACTCACATTCAAGTTGCAGGAAAGCGACGCACCTGTAACTTTTATGGTGTCTATAGGCCAAGGTTGTCTTTTACTATCAAGAGACATGTATGCTTGTTCGCTAACTTATCATATAAAAAACCAAACTAGTTGAGAATTTTCTGATTTAATAATCTCTGAATGACCAGAGTCGGGTTAGATGTAGAGAGCATCCTAGGCAAACACCTCTTTGGCGCCCCTCTATTAGAGATAACTAGGTAGACGACACGTGTACTTAAGCATGAATGAAATATGGGCTGAGAGTGAAGAAAGTACAGAAGGAACATGGAAATCCATGATGCCCCTTTGGAACCAGATCTGACAGTGTATGTGTTTTGACATAAACATTAATTTGGTTTTTTTCTTTGTTCAAAAACTTCCGCACGCGCGTCATTTTGTAATCGTAAGGCACGTGCCTACTTTGCCTTAAGGATAACACGTCTCCGTCTGAATCTGAATGAAAAGTCCACTAGGCGCAAGATCGCGCTTAAAATAGTATGAGCAATTCTGCCGGATGCGAAGGGTTGCTCGTAGTAATTTTAGGGTGCGTGCTAGATCCAGCTTGGTACGGTTCTGAAGGTGGTATTAAAAGTAAGAAAACTGAAACGTATAAAAGAACAAGAGACAGTCTTTTATATGCTTGACATATGGAATTCTATCTTCACTGAACGAGTAGAATTAAATATAACCCTGAAACCTTAATAAAATATATAGTCTGACTTCAGACTATAACCTTATATCTATATCTTCTACCGGCCAATATTAATAACCTATCTACAGATAGAGGCCTTCTAAAGTTTTTGTTTATTAAAAAATAGTAGCGGTTAGCGGCAACTGATCTAAAATAGCACGATTTCCTTAGATCGGTTATTAATATTGGCCGTATACATATCTATTCTTACTCTAATCTTATCTATATCTTTTATATTTATCTAATTTACCGTCCTTAACGAAATTTGGATGGAAATTACGTTCTGAGGAAAGTTATAGGACATTTTTATCGTACTTTTTAAAGGGTTTCCCGTGGGAGAGGTGAAAAAGTTAAAATTTAAATTTGGCTTTAATTCATTAAAATGTGGTCAGATTTCATTCGTTCTTTGATTGTTGTGTAGTACCTTTGTGCTTTACACGCTTTATCCTATTTTTCCCAATCATAAGTCATAAGTTTTGTAGTTTAGAAAACACAGACCATATAACTTAAAATTTAGAACGTAGAGAAACATTTGAACGTAGGTCATCTTACATATCTTCACACCAAGTCTCCCTGCAAGGTAGGAACAGAGGGCCGAGATGGAAGTGAACAAAGATGGTCGGGTCGGCTAGTGTATAAATATAATGCGTAATAAGCAAGTACAACTCTAGAAAAGAATTTTTAACTTTTCACGTACCTACATATTGTCGATCTTTGTTGTCGATTTATGTAGAGTATTGTAGTATTTGGATTTATGACGTAAATATTATGTCTAACCAGAGATTAGTAAAATATTGTCTTTGGTCTTACTTTGTATATACCTACATGATACCTACCATAAAACATTAGGTTTTATGACACACACCTTGACCTTAAGTTCTTGAACATGTAATCGTTATTCAAAGAAATAATAATTATTATTATTGTATTCTAAGAATTTGTAGAAAATTAAATCTCAGTGTACTTAGAACTCAGCTATATTATTGTGCGATCACAAAGAGGAAATATTGAAAACAACTAGCCAGTAATATGTTATTTATAATTTCAGTAACTTTAGGTATATCTTAATAAATATATAAATGTGTTACATTGTTTGTCCGCGATGGACTCCTTAACCGATTTCAATGAAATTTGCACATCTTTCAAGTTGGATCAAACTGTACGTTTATAAAATATAACTGAAACTAAAATTCCGATAGTTTATTCTAATAAAAATTGCCATCCGAGCGAAGCCGGAACAGCAGCTAGTGTCATATATTTCTACAGATCTAAATCGCTCAACAATTCACAAACTTTTTTATTTAGAAATGTATCAATTTATTTAATTTCTCCGGTGATAACATTTTTAATTATTCGGCCTAGTTGCATAGGCCGTGGTCACGACAGTCCCGTCGAGACCACGGCCTATGCAACTAGGCCGAAATATCGACAAATAAAATAAAAAGAGATCGTGAGTATCCCGTATAAATAATTAAAAATGTTATGAACTCGCGACGATTTAAGTTTAAAATTCTCTGGTGATTGCAATTTTTAAGCGTTTGTAATTTAACTACCGGCCCATCCCTGCTTCGCACGGGTATAAAATGTACATTTAAATCTTTCTCTTCAATCGTTTTATCTATTAAGAAAATCACATCAAAATCCGTTGCGTAGTTATAAAGATTTAAGAATACAAAGCGACATAGGGACAGAAGAAGCGACTTTGTTTCATGGAATGTAATGAAGATGAAGTTACAAAAAGGAATTTTAAAAATCGAATAACATAAGTACATAAAAAAATAGTAGTCGAACATATAACCTCCTCCTTTTCCAAGTCGGTTAAAAAGGAGGTTCTTCATTTTACTGTTTTTTATTTGTCTGTTACGTGATTGGTCAGCCAATAACGAACAGACTTAAATGGTTATTTTTCTTAAATATCATGATTCTCACATGGTCCCATATATCTATTTTATTAAAATCAGCCTTTAAATACCTACTAGCCATCTTGATGAACTACGTTTCGATTGTTACCAACGGCTACTACAGTTTGTACGGATTAAAGCAGTTTTTCCTATTTTCCTTGCAAGTTTCCCAGGTTTTTTTGTTAGAACCTTCTCCTGACAATATCTAACACAGAATAAAAATAAGCTACATTGGTCAACCCGTTCAGGCGTGATGCCATGACCACGCGAAATAGGGATTTCTTTTTATTTATATGTGTATATAGATAACTCAAAAACCAGTTGTCTAAACGTAATAAAAAAATGCATTTCCGAGTCTGGGTGTTTATAACATTTATCCTGGTATCTATTTAAGTGTTTCTACCTAATTTCTATGTATTAGCATCGTTGACTAGCACCCCTAACACAAGCATATAATTTGCCTCTGTGGTCTAACGGTCCAGCGTCGAACTTGGCTTCTCGAAGTCCCGGGTTCGATTCTCGGATCGGGCAACAAAAAGAACAAAAATTGTATTTACAAATTTCTTATAAAAATAACGTTGCCCGGGGGCCGGGATTGGATATGTGCCCGATTGGGGATAGGCTTGCTACCTGTCACATTGTGGGACTTAGGCCTGAAACTGAGCTTGAGCACGTGCGTGAACACGCAGCAATCCCCGTCTCGGGGCCTGCGGTATACAAATTTGTTTAAAATCGGTTGAGCAGTTTGGGAGTCCATCGCGGACAAACAACGTAACGCATAATATATTAAAATAATTTTAATTATTATTAAAATACCTACAAACTATTAGAAACTTTAAAACATGGTTAAGTTCTTTTTCAAGTATTTGTAGAGGTACTAAGGGTTATTGATCCGGTTTTTAAAAAAATGTAGACTTGAGAATAATACAACATGTCGTCCTTAACCATTTATTGTTTTTAAGAATATATAGAATAGAACTAGCTCGTAACATTTAATACTAATATAAGTAAATAGATACTTATTTACAAATATTTTTCTGAAACAAAGTTTTTTCCCAAAACTGTATTATTTAAATTTATTAACTATTTATACACATTGAAATTCACGTTTATAAAACGAGACTTTTACCGAATTGACACACACAAATAAACGCAAGCTCTCGCCCATACAAAGACATATGTATTTCATTACGCTTCTTACTTCATACACAGAGAGACTAATGCAAGGTTCCTATATTCAAGAAACAAGTCGTTTTGCTTACGGATCGTAGATTTTTGTACGAATAGTAAACAATCTAACTACGTATTTTTATTTTAGCACTTGCCCTGTGCTTGGGATAAATTTTCTATAAATTTTAAAGAAAGAAAAAATTTCGCCCCAGACAGGATTTGAACCTGTAACCTTTCGTCTCAAGCCGACGAATGCTCTAACCAATTGAGCTACTGAGGTTTCAAGTCCCGTGGCGAAATTTTTAATTCCTTTAATTCCTTTAATTTTTAATTGAATCCTCAGTAGCTCAATTGGTTAGAGCATTCGTCGGCTTGAGACGAAAGGTTACAGGTCCAAATCCTGTCTGGGGCGAAATTTTTTCTTTCTTTAAAATTTATAGAAA
>NJDC01007406.1:121245-133748 GCA_002245475.1 Calephelis virginiensis
CAAGAAACAAGTCGTTTTGCTTACGGATCGTAGATTTTTATACGAATAGTAAACAATCTAACTACGGTCGTTTGTTAACGACTGTTAACTCTAAACATTTTGTGTAACTATGAGTAACGCTTCGTCACTTTTAAACACACTACCAAGTGTTATACTAACGGATAACACTTGGTTAGTTGATTATAGGAATCGAGCTTAAGTGAAGAAAATGAGTGAACAAATGCGCCATAAGCTTTTCATGAAGCGACAGAGAATATCTTTTGGTGGGTTCAGACCATACAAACCAAAGCAAAAGAAGGGGCTTCCTGATCCGTTCGTTTGATCGACGAATCAGAGGGAATGCTTCCAATCGTTTTCATTGGCTATCTGTACTCGGCATAAACCTGCACATCACTTTGCCACCATTATTTAATACATATATACACCGTAGACAGTCGTATGGCAGTATATAGTGTCGTTTCTGTATAAGTCGCCTACGAAATCGTCCGTCTCCGGATCCCAGATGCATCTCTGTCCGCACTTGATACCAGCGCCCTTTAGCTCTAGGATTGTTGTTTGTACTAATATCTTGTACCTGAAAGAGAAAGCAATGTCACTAATTTTAAACCGCGGGCTCGCTCACATGGCAATTTCAACCTGAGATGTTTAACAAATATCTGAGAATAGCTGCTCCTGCGAACTTCGTTCGACCCGTTCTGTTGGTACGGGAAGAATTAAAATGCCGTTTTTCTTAATTTCCTAGCAGTCAAACAAGATAAAAAGTATCCTGTCTCCTGGTACTAAGTTACCCCGTATCAATTTTCAGCCATATCGGTTTAGCTTATTGCCAGCATATCGCCTGTGTGATCTAGCGGTCCAGGTGTTGTAACTTGGCTTCATCAGGTCCCTGGTTCAATTCCCGGGTCGGACAACAAAAAGAAAATGTGGGTTTCCAATTTTCTAATAATAAAATGTTGCTCGGGATAGAATATGTGCCCGGTTAGCAATAGGCTTGCCACCTATCACATTCTGGGACTCAGTGCCTTCGGCTTGTCGTGGGTGCCCTGGTTATGCCTCTGCCTCTGTTGATAGTGTACAAAAACAGATAAAACAAGGAGGCAATTGGACCGTTAGTTCCAAAAGTCCATACGTACATGTACCTACAATTTATATGGAAAATTCGCCGCCTTACCACAGAAACAAATTAGATGCCTGTTTAACTAACTAAACTAAAATTAACATCCAACCAATACATGCTAATTTGGATGGAACAAATTATTAGTCGAGAAACCAATTTTCATGTTGAAAAATCATGTTGACTAGCACCAATAACAAAAGTATATAATTTGCTTACTTTAGGCTTGGATCAATTTGTGCAATTTATCCAGGGATGTTTTATTTAATTGGTAACTTATCCCATTTTTACCTATCATGATATAATTTTTGCAAGGACATAGTGAAAGACAAATACAGTCAGAAACAGATCCCACCATTGAAATATATTTACCTTTTCATATCCAACTCTTGTACTTTTTGTCTTATGGCATTGGCAATTGACTTCGCCCAGCGTGGAGCCTGGTCGGCTCGATACTGCCGCTCCATCAGCTGCTCTTGCATTGTCGACACTATGATCTCACGTACATTTTGAGACTGAAATCTATTATAAAAATAGTAAGGGAAACAACCTGGTTATTTTCATTACACAGTACATTGTACATTCATTAAGCTTGGTACACACCAAACCAGCACTAGAGAATGCAAGAATTCACTCTGTTTTGGTTACCAAATAAATAATACTGAAGAAAGGTGCCTTTTTTTCACAACACATTATAATGCATTTAATGGTGGCCTACTTATAGCGCCACTATAAAATAAAATGATCGTAATTTATATATTTTATGTTTTCATTTAGTAATTCTTTCACAGTACCTACTTAATAATATTAACTTAGTAACACTAAGTTGTTTGGTGATTTTTCTGCATCAATAACTAAGCAGTAAAAAAACTTGTTTGATTATAATGTTTGTTTATAATGTGTTATTATGACATCACTCACTTTTCTCCAAGATCCGGCCGTACTTCATATTTAGAAGGTGCTATAGGTTTTTCAGCTTCAACTGGACTAAGGATTGTTGCACTTTCAGTTCCTGCAACTGCTTCGTTTTCCTCTTCAACAACTGAAATGTTAAAAAATATAGTTAGGCTAGTCTGATTATATTTTTTTAGACTTACTTTTACCTGTAGATAAGTTATGATTTTCATACTAAAAATTGGTATAATGGATATAAATAGAAAATCGCTTAATTTCACATTAGACTATAGTATAGGTAGCGCTAAAATCTTCCGTAACATCTCTCACTGACAAAACAATGAATTATTTTTTTTGTATATTATATTTGACCTTGGATCTTTAATTATATGCATTTCAAATTTAATCAAAATCTATCCACTAGTTTAACAGTGAAAACAAAACACTCAGACAGACTTTTGCATTTATGATATTACAATACAATAGCTGTTTTCCCACGACTTCGTCAACATTCTATCTAGTTGCGATTTTCATATAAATTTTCATCTCTTATTGAAAAAATTTTCATTGAATACAGACCGACTTTCACATTCATAAGATTGAGTATGGATATTAGTATGGAAATATGGATTTACAAAGTACATATGAAAGAAAGGATTTAGACATTTTTCGTAAAAAAACAAATCTCATAGCAAGCTCTGAAATATTTTTCACTTGGCACAACTCGGAACCTTTTTTGTTCAGGCTTACAAATTTCTTTCAAGTAAAAATTATACTTCCTCTACGGTTGGTTTACTAACATCCTTGGTTGATCTCCTGACCAAGATTAGACCTAAGATTCTTAAGTGGCACCTCAAACTTGTACACATATATACATATTATCTTCACACCAAGTCTCTTACGAGGTTGGCAGAGAGTATCGACTATCCTCGCAGACCAGCATTGCTTTTTCCGCATTTATTACAAATTTCATACAAACACGCCGGCGGTTTAGGAGACTTTCTTTCTGATCTTTGCCTTAAAAAGTTTCTAAGAGGTAGGCAGGTACCTCTGCCTGAGCAACCACAACTAACTGAAGACACTAAGCCCAACAATGTGATAGGTGGCAATCCTATCGCCAACCGGGCAAACATCAAATCCTGGACAGTATTATTTTCATTAGAAAATAGAATAAAGCACATTTTCTTTTCGTTGGCCGACCTAGTGATGACATCTAAATTTTAATCTGACACCGGAGTGTTTTACCACACAGGCAAAAATTATTTATGTTATAAGACTTCTTTCGTCTCTGTGGTCTAACGGTATGGCTTCTAAGTACAGCTAGCACTGTACAAACATTATTATAAAACTATCGAAATAATAATTTATATAAATATTAAACAATGATTACCATCTTCTTCATCTGCCATTTTATTATATCTTAAAGATCACTAAAGACAAAAAATTCCTGAAAGAAAGAGTGAACAATATAATTTTAGCAGTATAAAAAAAGAGTGTGAAATTGTAGACAAAAAATATTGACTAAGCATTGCCCATAAAATCATTAAACTCACTGTGAGTCACATCATCTTAAATAACAATATCTGTACAACAGAAATAAATACATAAATCTATTCTTCAAGTTTATTTATATCCACTTGCCTATTTTACATTCACTGGTTTTTAGGTATTTGTACTGTGAAACTTAATAAGCCAACTTTGGCATTTAAAGATGCCAGAAATAAATCTGATATCCATTACCTTTGATTTTTGATACAATAAAAAAAATTAAGAGTTGTGCATTAATGGTAATTAATTGTTTGATTTGACCCTCTTTGGTTGAGTGGCTAGCGTACACGCCTAACTACGCCGACCATCCGCGAGGCTCGAGTTCGATTCCCGACAGGGGCAGGCATTTGTGTGATGAACATTTAAATGTCTGCATTTCCGGTTCTGGCTGTTTATTAAATTTATATTGTATCTATTTAAGTATTTCTATGTATTAGTATTGTTGACTAACACCCATAACATGCACACAAGCATATAACTTGCTTACTTTGGGGTTAGATTCAATTTGTGTAAGTTGTCTAGAGATATTTATTTATTTTATTTTGTCTTTAGTTAATACATCAGCTACGTGTTGTTTTAGATTTGATAAACTATATTAATTTAAATGTTAATTTTCATCCTAGAAACAAAATTGTTCAACAGTGAAATTTCTTCAGATCTAAGCATATTTTTCATCACACATGGGCATGTGTGTCCTGATGGAACAATGGAATGATCATATCAACTATTATTGTTCTCATCACAACCACAGAAACATTGTCATACATTGTTTTATCAGATTCATTATCCACCTTTTACTACAATTTTATAGTTTTTCTTAAAAGTTACAAATTTCTATCCATTCAGGAATACCACTATGAGCAAATTTTTTTAACAGGATACAGAGATGATGTACAAACTAGGACGAGCAGCGATGGAGGAAGGAAAATATGGAGCTGTCAAGAAACTAACTGAAATGTTGAAACTGTATGATAATACACTGGCACCACCATACCGGTCATATTATGACTGTGTTCAAGACTTAAGACGCAGTATGTTGGCAATGGGAAACTACAGTATTGTGTAAATTAACATTTATTGAGTATTGTGGTTATGTTATGATACAATAAAAAAATTAAGAGTTGTGCATTAACATGTTTATTTATCTATCAAAATAATAAATACTAATATAATATAATAATAATTGATGGAGTGAATTTGTCTAAGTATAATATTTGCTTCGCTCAGCAGTTGTGGTTAATTTCAATATAATTATCATACAAAATTTCCTCATAATAGTTATTAGTTAATATGGAGTCCATTTTTTAAAAAATGTAGCCATGTTTGAACTGTTTGAAGTCAGGTCTTTAACTATATAAATTTTATCAACATTGCTAAGTACAGCAGTTTAGCCATGAAACTGTAACAGAAAGACAGATATAGACTTTCACAACATATTGTATTAATATGGATGAGACAAAGGAGGGCATTGATTGGTTGCAATAATCTAGATTCAGTTCAAATTTACAATGTAGCAGGCATAGGTTAGGCAATCGCTAACTACCCCACATCCAATGACAATTGAATTTTTTGAGTTGCTTATGCAGACATGGTATTTAAGTTAATACAAATTGAAACAGAGACTACATTATTCTGTAAAGTTTGCGTAGTCCACAACCATCTAGATTCACAATTGCAGTTGCACAGCAATGGTGGTAGGTTAAGGTGAAACTATTGACTATTGCGATAACTATATTATCCATATTAATATCTCGAATTGTAAGCAGTTATCCAAGTTACAGTACAAAAAAATAATAAGAGTGAAGACAGAAAGGAGAGATGGAAGAAATAAATTTTGGAATATCGGCTTTGGCTGATCATGGATTACCTGGTTGTATCTCTGCTCGCTCTTTCGGGGGTATGGGCGTGAAGATACTTATTTTTACTATAGAATAATGTTGCAACAAATTAATAATCATTAGAATATTACATTCCTAAGAAACCTATGTATATTATTATTACAATTCAGTTTAATACCGGTCTTCTATAATAAAGATCATAAAGAAAATTAGAATAATATGCCTTCTAAAAATACACACGTCTGTAAAGTTATTTCACTAGTTATTGAAGATCAAGATTCTGATAGATTAATATTTTACTATATAATATTTTTATGCAAGTTTCTCAAAGGATTTTCAAAATTATTAAAATGTTTTCATTTTCATAAAATCCACAAATGATCAACATTAAAAATGACAGAATTTGACAAATGACATTAGACGAGCTCCTAGCGGAGCTCAACCTTTATGCAGAAATACATATCAAATTATAACTATTTTCTTTAGATTTAACGGCTAATTTCCATAGTCTAACAAACTTAACAAAAGCTTTTTTCATGTCATCATACATTTGCACATCAATTCACAATAATTGTATTTCAGATTAAGTAGAGTTATGACCATTGAAAGAAAAGATGGTCACAGATTTTTGGTTTATTTATTTATTCATTCTCTTTATAAGTAAAATTCGTCTGTTTTGGTGACAATTTATACAGCTTTGTTTAGTTTAAGAACCGTAGTATATAATTCATGAAGGAATGAATGTATTGTGTATTTCCATGTTGCTTCCAAATTTTCCTAAATGTGCTTACATCATAGATTTAGTTCTAAATCTATGGCCTGCATAATCAGGGGGCTGATTATGTATCTCAGTTGCCAACTAAAATGGACAAATGTACATCAATTGACGTCATTTGTGTTTGCTATCTCTATTTTATTTCTGTTTGCAAACATAAAACACGTTATTTGACAGCTATTTGATGTACACTTTTCTATTTTAGTTGACAAATGAGATACATAATCAGCCCCCATTGCTTGGTCTCTGCTTTACATTAAGACCCAGATATGACTTGCTATTACGAAATACGACTAATTTTGAATTATTTAGTGCCGATTTTTGCCTGCCTAAATTTGAATAATGGCAGATGCTAGCAACTATGTCAAAAACTAAAGATTTTCAATTGTCATTTGTCATTGTCAAATGTCAATCACAAAATCCTAAAAAGGAGCCTAGAGCCAGTCGCTTTTTAAAATAAATAAACAAATCAATTCTTAATTTTGAAAACATAAATAAAGACTTTCATGTGCAAATTACACCATAATGGCGACTTATGATAATAAAGCTTGGTTATTGAAAAATATTAGGAGTGCATTTATAGCCACCGATGATACAAGTCTGTGCGAAATAGTTATGGCTGGAGAAGATTTCTCTAAAATATTTCAAAATAAGGCAATTGAAGAAAAAAAGCAAATAAAAGAAAAGCTATTTACCCGTCCTAGCACTAGCAAAGAGTCTGGCACAGATGAAGATGAAGAAAAAGAAATCGTGACACAGTTCGATCCGTATCCCAATATGGAAGATAGTGATGAAGACGACCTAATGTACGGAAGCTGTATTCGATACGAAGAATTTGGGGGTCACAGGTAAATCTTATATCCTGTAACAGTTCATGATAGTATTGCAGTTTATACTAAATCTAGACATTAAAATATTTTTCAAATCTGCAAAGTGCCGCCTTTCAACCCCTAATCCAGGTTGTTATACTTATTTTAAATCACACATAAAAATATAATTATTTAAATATAAAATTCTATTTTTGAGTAGATGTCAATATTAGTAAATTAAAAAGAACCATCACTGGCTTTTACTAATTTACACACAGTATATTAAAAACATTTTGTAATTTTAAAGACCTAATAAATTGTCATATTTATGTCGATTGAAATCAAAACCGGCAATCCATATACAGATTGCTAGTTTTGATTTCAATTGACTTATTTATAAAATACTAGCTGCTACCTGCGGCTTCGCCCGCGTTTTCACAGAAACCCGGTGTGCGATCGGGATTAAAAATAGCCTATATGTTAATCCAGGTCACAATCTATCTGTCTTCCAAATTTCAGACAAATCCGTTCAGCCATTTGAGCGTGAAAGAGTAACAAACATCCATACTTACAAACTTTAGCATTTATAATATTAATAGGATATCCTGACAATTTCAGACAAAGATCAAATACAGCACAATGGCTAGATAAAAAGGAATTAGCAATGAAAAAAGCTGCCAAAATAAAAGTGATAAAATGGGAAGACCCTTTACCGCTGACACAAGAACAGCTAGCCGAAGCATTCCCTAAGAAAGAGATTAAAGTATTTGAAAAGAAAAAATCATTGTTAACAGAGTTAATGGAAAAATGTCCAGATTTACCTCATCGTCAGTATTTAGAATATGCAAAATTTGACGGAACTGCACAGTTGGGCCTACCAACTAAATCTTTCAAGATCTTCATGACTATGCTCCCGGAAAACCATCAAAATTATCCTGTAGTTGTTTGTGTAATTGCCAATGCGAAAATAAAAGATTTAATTGGTTTCACATGCTATAAATACAGGTAAATTGAATGCATCAATAAGTAGTTTAATGCTTAATCAACTACATAACTCGTACGAATTAACTATGCACATCATACTGTGATGTTATTTTCATTTTTCAATCATGTTTAATAACAGTAACAAATATACTAATTACTATCCCTACTAAGCACTTGCGGCAAATGCGGGGCGCTGCATGGGACAGCTAAAGAGAGGCCCCATTCTAGGGGAGTGCATAGTTGATTTGTACAAGTTGTACGTTTTTGTCATAAATACTGTTATGTATAATATCAAATAGACTAATTACACTTTTAGCAAAAGATAATTGCCATTTTTAAACACGACAGTGTTTCATGTGTGTAGATATCTGTAAATTATATGTTATGTCATTTAGGCATATCATAATCTATACACAAAATATCCTATAAATTCATGTTTCAGCGTTGAGCATCCAGAAATTTCACTAGGTTCAGTGAATAGCTATGGGCTTTGTCTAGCAGAAGACGATGGAGAGGTTGATTGGGCATTTCCATGTCTTGACAATAATGAACCTTGCTCTAAGTTCGGATTCACATGTTTAGGCCTTATCAACCTTAAAAATAAGATAACAGTGGACACCAGACCCATACCAGATATTGACACAACATTCCAAGGATTTCCAAAAGCATCAGAGTCTGGTCACAGTAATTTTAATGCTTCAAAACTAAATATTGGAGGCAGTGATACATCTGAAGTAATAGTAAAGGATATAATTAATGAAGGTAACATTTTTGAATTAATAACTTTATTACTTGTCCATAAAGGAATGTCCATAACAGAAGTATTTTTATGTGTATTGCATACATATTCTAAATATACTTAATAATAATAATAATAATAATAATAATAATTATCTCTGGACAAGTTACACAAATTGAATCTAACCCCAAAGTAAGCAAATTATATGCTTGTGTTATGGGTGTTAGTCAACAATACCAATACATAGAAATACTTAAATACATACCAGAATAAACTTAATAAACACCCAGACCTTACTTACTTATATGTATATATACTTGTATGTGTTGATGATATGGTAGGATGTGTCATATTAGCTTAGACAAACTATACCCTATTTCTTAGTGCTATGATTTTTTTACATATTATCTTTGTATTATGTACACAAAAAGTTTTAATAAAATTATATCTCCTGAAATAGTTAAGAGTTTTAAATAAAAAGATGATTTATCGACTTTTTATGAATATTCTATGAATTTCTTGCATTTGTACCAATTATTTATTATTATGATGACAGGTAATAAAGAATCTAGGTACCAGTCAGGCCCTGCGGTGACAGATGCCCCTCAAGACAAAATATACAGGGTACAGCTGCTGCATAAAATGAGGACGAGTACTCCTGTCCAACTGGGAATTGACCTGGATAGCATAGAAGTTGTGCCACTTATTACAAATAAGCATGCATTTTGGGTATTTATATATTTTTTTATTTGTAAAGTTTCAATAAGTTATACTAGTAAATAATTTAGAGTTATAAGTACATAAGTACTATTATTATTATAGTCTGGTGTCGGACTTGATTTCTTGAGGTCTAGAGTTCGATCCCCAGGTCGAGCAACAAAAAAAAATAGAAAATGTGCGTAATTCCAATTTTCTAATAAAAATAAGGTTGCCCGGGATTGGATATGTGCGCGGTTGGCGATAGGCTTGCCACCTATCACATTGTGAAACTTAGTGCCTTCTGCTATCGTGGGTGCCCTGGTTGTGGCTCTGCCTACCTCCTCGGGGATATGGGCGTGAAGACACTTTTATTAGACTTATATATTTTGTCCCTGGTATCATTACACAACATCGTAGCTTCAGGTTAGTTGGCATTGCACTATTGTCTGTAGGCTGTGTGGCAATGGTCAGTAATCAGGGGGAAATATTGTAGCAATTTTTTATGTGATAAGAGATATTGTTAAGAGAGGACTGAGGTCTATAGACACTAAAGTTGTTATAAGTGCATTATTGTACTGGGGCTGAGATGTTAGATTTATTTGTGCTATTATCCAGTGTATTTGCACAAAAAATCTAATTTCTCTTAATCATACCCGATGCTTGGTACCAGAATATAGTGTCATAACAGCGGCAGCAGCCCTACCAAAAGGCTGACTGTCTGTAATACAATTAATTTGGCATTAATTTTATCAAATTATTCCACTAACGGGTGATGGGATCTTCACATTCCTTCGCCGCCGTAGAAATGATAACCTTCACCCAATACTAGATGGCTCAATTTTCATCACAGAGAAATCCTTGTCTTATTTCTCTGGGATACAAAGACAAGATCTAGTGATAGAATGCTGTCTAATAACTTATATGGGTAGGGATTTACCACCTCACCTTGTCATCATTATGTCAGTGTCATGTTCCAATCTGGATAATGAGGTATTCATTAGAGTTGAATAATCCTATTAATATTATAAATGCGAAAGTTTGTAAGTATGGATGTATGGATGCTTGTAACTTTTTCACGCTCGAATGGCTGAACGGATTTGTCTGAAATTTGGAAGACAGATAGATTGTGACCTGGATTAACATATAGGCTATTCTTAATCCCGATCGCACACCGGGTTTCTGTGAAAACGCGGACGAAGCCGCAGGTAGCAACTAGTAGGCTTATAATTATAAGCCTACCCACAAGACGGCTTAGCACCTATAACATCTATGGTGCTTATAGGCCACAGATGTCTTTTTATCAGAAGAGGTGTATAGATTTTTGCTGTCTTATCGCACAGAAAAAAAGTAATCATGTGTCTTTTGCAGTCAAGGCCCAAGTACTTATCACATAGTATGAACTCAATAGCATGGTGTCAAATATTAGAAGAGAGGAGTAACAAAACTGCATTTAGAATAGTGTATTCGCCAAATCATGATCCTGCTTACACTGATAGGAATAATTTAGGTATGTATTCATAATACTCATTAATATAAAAAAACTGAAGATACACATTAAATACCTTAAAACCATTAACTAAAAATGTAAATAATTACTGTAACCCCTAACAAATGTAAGTTTTATGGTTAGATATGCAAAAGCGCAACGTTTTTATTATAACAATTGCTACGTATTACTAATGAGCGAAATTTTAGTGTCAGTTTTAATCGAGACTGTGTATCTTCAGTTTTCTAATGGGGAATATAAATAACCTATTTATAGATCGAGATAGCCTTCCAAAGTTTTGTTGCTAAGATATTTTTTTTATTAATCATTGGAAAGTAACAGTTGTTGCCTTTTTTATGATATTGGAAGGCAAACAAGTTGACGGATTTCCCGATGGTAAGAAATTCACGCCTCCTAGAGACACCAAAAGTGGTGATGGTGCGTTGCCAACCTGAGGCATGGATGTTAGACCTCGAGCAAAAGTAAGTTTACCGACTACCTTACCCTCCGAACCGGAATACGTCAACGGCAAGCATTGGACGTTATGGCGGCAGAAAAAGTTAAGGCTGTGGTACCAATCCGAGCGAGTCGCTGCGAAACTCTACCACCTAGTAGGATGTCAGGGTGTTAGTGACGGTAAGCCTATACTCGCCTTTTACGAACTGCCTAGCCTATTCTGCAAACGAGCCCAGACCAACACGGCCTAATAACTGATCTATAGTAGCCATATCTTTAAGATTAGATGAGTTATTAATATGTGCCTTTAATTAATGATGATACTACATTTGTAAAGGTAAGGTACAAAACCGCGTCAAAATGCAATTTTATTTATTGCTTTAGTTTTGTGACTTTATTCTACACACTTAATTATGATAATAAAAAGAAAACACAAATAAATATACCCGGTATTGGTCTAAATCCGCAGAGTAGAAAAGCCCAACTTCCTCTCTGACAGGTAGCCACTAAGAGGCGAGCATAGGTTAAGTAGGTCATTACTAACAAGACCACCAGTGGTAGAGTGCTTTGCAACAACTGGCCTGCCTAGGGATCCACCGCCTTACCTATTCACCAGTTTGGCGCAACATTCATATCAGAAAATAAAAAAAATTAGTTTGCTACGTTTTTTATTCGCCCAAATCATATGACACTAGTTGCCTTATATCTGAATGCCTTTAGACTTACTTTCAAATAATACGGGTTATACCTTTTCAAGTAAACTTCATACAAAATTCGGGTTTGCTATGTATCTATGGAAGTCCCGCCTCTTATTACGTAATATTTATATACTCTTTGCCTATTCCTGCCTCCATAATGATCCTGGCATGTTCCGGTCCGGAGGCTAGGATATCCAGTAAACTTGCTCAATAGAAAGAAAAAGCCAAGAAAAAATATTTATTTGCGGAATATGAGTTTTACAAAATTATTTAAGTGTTCCAACATATTCTACCAACTAAAATTATTAATTTTAATGATTTATTTACTATTTACACATTGTTTTTGTATTGCTTACATGATTATTTATTAGAATATCTAACAATTTTTAGAAAGTAAATTAATTTATCCATATCTACCGTAAACTACCATTACATTACATTAGTACACTATATAGGCCTAACA
>NJDC01007406.1:141800-153480 GCA_002245475.1 Calephelis virginiensis
AAAAAGTCTATGCAGCAATTAAACCCTTTAGTAAAATATTACTTCTAGCTTTATCAGCTATAGCAGAGTATGACTAAAAATTCATACTTTACTTAAAATGTTGTTATTGTTTTTTATATTCTTTTTTCTATTGTAGGCACTTTTGCAAAAAGTAATGTAGACATAAAAATAATTTTAACAATCAGACCCAGAAATATAAACTTCCATGTTCATCACACAAATACCTGCCTCTGTTGGTTATAAATAAGGGCTTCGTACATGGTTTTTATTAGGGTTCAATAGTCAAAGGGTAAAAACGGACCCTATTACTAAGCATTCGCTGTCTGTCTGACTCCAAGCTGTATCTCATAAACGGTGATAGCTAGAAAGCTGAATTTTTCACAAATGATGTATTCTCGTTGTCGCTATAACAATACTAAAAATTAAAAAAAAATAAAATAAATTAAAGTAAACAGGTTTTTTTTTGGTATTTTTTTGTTCAATATTAAAACCGGTAACAGGTAGACGCTTCAAATTTTCACAGAATGTTTACTTGTATATTATTTTCCAAAATAAATAATAAAATAACAATAAAGTAAATATTAAAGGGGGCTCTCATACAACAAACATTATTTTCTATTATGGATGACAGTACGGAATCTGATTTATTTATGTGTTTGTACCTATGCAATGTATGACAATCACTTTGTTTACTTCTGTTCACCCATATTCTCATGTAAGTGATATTAATGTATGTCTTTATGAGAATAAATGTCTTTAAACCTTGAACCCTTCATGCGCGAGTCCGACTCGCACTTGGCCGGTTTTATTTAGTGTTAGTCATGTGCTCTAACTCTTCGACTTCGACAGTCGTATCAGTGAGCAAAGCAAGGTAAAATCAATTATGAATTCTGCCTTCAATATCATCTATGAAAATATGCGGTCATTTACGAAAGTACTAAAGTTATGTATTAATATTAATTTATTTATTACATCTATATTTACATCATATCAACATTTTTGTTTTGGCCATATTTTATTTTAACATTTTTCCTATTGGTGCCCTGCTCCTTTGATTTGAGGAAAGCTTTCCTACCAAATTCGTTCGTATATTTTTACTTCGGTAGATATATATGTAACTAAAAGCTGTGACAATGACAAAACATCGGTTCCTATAGTCTACGAACCGTCACCCGTTAGAATAATCATTAGTAGATTGCCTAAAAGTAACGAAGCGTTGCTCATAGTTACACAAAATGCTTAGAGATAACAATTAACAATGAACGACCGTAGCTAGCTTTTTAACGATTGGTCCAAAAAGCGACTCGTTTCTTGCATATAGGAACCGGGCATAAGGCCTAGACTAGGCCGCCTAGTACTTATATTCAAGAAACGAGTCGTTTTGCTTTTTAAACATGAAACTTTTAAACATTTTGTATAACTATGGGCAACGCTTCGTTACTTTTAGGCAAACTAACAATGATCAAACCGACGGCTTACGGTTCGTTGGTTAATTATAGGAACCGGGATTAAGTGTAGAGATTTGGCACGTCAGATTCTTGTCAGAATTCTGGCAGGTTGTTTGCCTTAACTATAAATAGAAATAAAAAAATAATAGAAATAAAAATAAAAAAAAAACTAAGATAGGTTTGCCACCAATCACATTATGGGACTAAGTACCTTCGGCTAATAGTGGATGCCTTGGTTGCCTCTCCTAACTGTTTTTCGTAGATAATTTTATATTGCTTGTAAAACGCGAACAATTTAATTGTTGACTGGAAGTAATTGTTTTCGCTGTGACATTTAGGTTTTATGGGTAATTTTACCCCAATTCTTGTTCCCGTGACCCGATTTCACGGGGAAAGGGCGATATGACGACGAACCAATTTGTTGTTACTAAATGACTGGAGTAACCGTGTTTTAAAGTAGGAAAGGTTTTCTCATAATGACCCGTAGAAAAATACGTCTAGTTAGTACCATAACATACGGAAATTAGTGGAAACGAAGGGTCTGTGTGTCTTGTGGTCCAGTATTGGCGTTGACTACATGGTCGGATTCAATTAATGTATTTTTTATGATACAAGAAAGCGAACATGCAGGAGAACCTCTTAACGGTAAGAAACAACTGTGGTTTAAATACTGTAATAAATAATAATAGTAATGTCCCTGGACAAGTCACACATATTGAATCTAACCCCAAAGTAAGCAAATTATTTGCTTGTGTTATGGATGTTAGTTAACGATACCTATACATAGAAATACTTAAATAGATACAAGAATAAATGTAATAAAGACGCAAAATATAGACACCATAAATATTGCTGGTATATTGCTATTATGTTACCCTACTCTCCAGAGTGGAACACGACAAAGGTAGTGGCAGCACTAAATAAGCCAATTAGCCGTATGCAAGTGTATATATTTTATTTTTAACCCCAACTGAAAGAGCGGGCTGTTATTCCTAATTATTCAATCTTTTTTTAAGTATGTCATATCTACATAATATAAAAAAGAACGGGCTCACCTATCCAAACCAAATCTTTAGGCTTTGTTCGGACTATTTAGTAGATGGTTTATGTGAAGTTTGCATAAAATCGATCGGGCTATTCTTCAATTTTCACATTTTTCGTAACAAATGAATTCAGTAAATGGCGTATCATTTTGTTAATGTGTATTTTTCAGTCAAATTGAAACTTTTTTCAGATGGGGATTGTGCTGTCATGTTCAAACTTTTTTCAGTTGTTTTTTTCTTTTTTTGTCTTGTTGTGTTATGTCATCCATGCGGTCCTATACGTAGCGAAGCACGTACCGGGCCGCTAGTTGTAGTATATTATAGTATTCGAATTCATCAATTCGCTACTATGTGCGTTGGAACGATACAAGTTTAACTTACGAAATAAAAATAGGTACGTAATTAATTGGCCAAGGATCTGAATAGTTAAAATTATTAATTTCTTTAAAAATGCTGTGGATTTTTGATTCCAAGTCGCTGTTTGATAATCCTTTTTTTACAATAAGGTTACTATACCGTTGCTGAATATCTTTCGGATAAGAGTGCTTGGGATTAATTGCTCCTCATACCAATCTCTTACTAGTAATTATATGTAATTTGTATAGAATAAGGAAAAAAAAGACAGCCCGCCGAGTTTCTTACCGGATCTTCTCAGTGTGTGGCCGCGTTCCGATCCGGTGGTAGTTTTAGTATTATATAGACTAGTCACAAGTGCCTCTTGTAAGGTGAATGTCAATAAAAATATATTCTATTCTATTCTATTCTACGAAATATAGCTAATGATTATCAGATGGTCCTACATAAGTTTAATTAACACCCCACTAGTAGTTTTGAGTTACACCTACTTAATATGTTGATGATGAAAACATAGATAAAAAATATGCGTTAATAAATATTACCAAAACACTACTCGTCGGATTACGATAAAGTTAATATCGACGCACCTTGGATGACATACTTTTCCAAGGAAAACCATCAAAATCAGTTCGTTATTGGCCGAGTAATCGCTTAACACGAACATACAAACAAAATTGAGAACCTCCTTTTTTGGAGTCGTTTAAAAAGGGTTCCATCTGGGCGGTAAAATCGTAGGGTGACCAAAATCCACGTTGGAGCGGTGGAAAGAGGACCTTGCCCCACCTGTACTTGGGCAGGCGACGGTGGAGGCAAACCGACCGGTCCTCCGAGGGTGGTTGCAGCGGCGGTTCGGGTCGCTGACGTTCCGACTTGTGCAGGTGCTGTCCGGGCACGGATGCTTCGGGAAGTATCTGCACAAGATCGCGAGACGGGAGGCGGCCCCCGCCTGCCACAAGTGCGGGGCGCCAGAGGATACGGCATCCCACACGCTTTTCAGTCACAGCGGCCTACTTTCTCAGCGGTCGTAGGAGAGGACCTCTCGCTGCCGAGCATCGTCAAAGCCATGCTCGGTGGTGACAGGTCCTGGCAGGCGGAGGTCTCTTTTTGCGAAGAAGTCATGACGCAAAAGGAGACCGCGGAGCGGGCCCGGGAGGACGATCCCAACTCAGGCCCGCTCTGGCACAGGCGGACCGGGGGCGCGAGAAGGCGGTTCCTTCGCCTTCAAAGCGCCTCCGATGCGGGGCGGCCGGGAGGAGTCGGGGAACTCCCTCTGGCCAGCATGGCCTCGCACGCCTGAGGGGCGACTCCAGTTTCCGGAGTCGCTCCTCTTACAGCACCGTAGGAGGCCCGGTAAGGACCGGGCCGTAGTTGCGGAGCGAGATGTTGAATGCCAACGCAACACCATCTCGCTCCTAGCTGGGCGGCAAGAAGGTCATAGTGTGGTTTTTAGTCGGTTCGAGTCCGACATAACCAGTTGTTCTACCCCGAGAGCACCGGGTATCCGGGGGGATTTTCCACACTTAAAGAAAAAGTTGACCAAAATGTTTGTGGTTGAATTTGGTATAATTTATGTTTTTTACTTATAATAATAACAGACGAACTAACTTATTGTATGATATTAATAAATACCCACGTGTCGCTTTTTTATGTTGCGTTGCCAATGTTAGATAGCAACAGATATTGCTTAAGTTCTAAACGGCTACACTAACTTCTAAACGGCAACACAACAGTTGCGACTATAATTGTGACAAAGCGACCCATGCTACCAATCCGAGCTACCAATAGGTATTGAATTTCCAAAACTATTTACATATTAAAATTACACAATGTGATATCAAAACTTATTTTATAATCGGTTATCCGATTCCGGTGATGCGAGCGAACGCTCGTTTGTTCAGTTGTTTTTGTTTCGCCCATTGTGTGCGCAGGCGCATAATGTTATGGAGTGCCTCGAGTCTTCATTCTCCAATCACATATGGTGGTAATCAGTTTATCAGCATTTAGTCCTTGATTTACTATGAAATATGTTTCATATCTTTTTGAGTCATAGTTCTATATTTTCGCAGTGAAATGTTGTCTTTTTTTTTATTAAATTTTATGTGTTTGGTGTTTGCCTTAATTTGAAAATAGGCCTTTTCAAATCCATCCCATTGTTTAAGTGTGTGAAGTTTTGTCTTGAAATATAGAGTGACAGTGCTTTTGTTATTTTATCTTGCACTGTGTTAATGACCTCATGATTGGGCGCGGACCGTCGGCAGTATAAGTGGTGCCGAGCATGAAGGTCATACATAAGGTGAGATGTGAATTGGGAGTCTAAAACAGCTCCAAATTAAGTCTAAAAGAACCCATGATTTCATAATAAGAACCAGAATAAGTTGATTGCTGCTTTTTATACCTACTAAGAATAGATCTGCATAATCACTACTAAGTATTATATTTAACTACCTTCTAAACTAAATCTGTTTATTTTGTTTATCTGTAACAGTAGATACTGTATATGAATATTTTTTTTAATTAAATATAATATTGAATTAAATTTAATTTTAATTTAATCCCGGTTTTAAATTTTTAATATATACAAGTAAGTACATAAAGGAAAATAGTGTTAGTTACTATATTTATAACTCAAAAACGGTTGAACCTATTTGGCTGAAAATTGATAAAGAGGTAGCTTAGAACCAGGTCGGACTTATGATACTTTTATCCCGTTGGACTGAGAACAAACTACGGCAAAACAACATTTTAATTTGTCCTATACAAACTGAAAATGTTGAACATAGTTAGCCGGAACAGCTAGTATTTTACAAAAAAAAAGAGATACGAAGGACATCTGCGACGTCTTTTGACGACAGTTTGACTTGTATTTTCTAAACTAAATCAGTATTCTGTTTAATAATTAATTAGTATCGCCTCTGTGGTCTAGCAGTCTGGATGTTGGACTTGACTGCATGAGGTCCCAGGTTCGAATCCCGGGTCGGCCAACAAAAAGTAAAATTGGACTTTTCCAATTTTCTAATAAAAAAAAATGTTGGTCGGGATTGGAAATGTGCCCGGTTCGCGATAGGCTTGCCACCTATCACATTGTGGGACTTAGTGTCTTCGGCTAGTCGTGGGTGCCCTGGTTGTGCCTCTGCCTACCTCTTCGGGGATATGGGCGTGAAGATACTTTTTTTTTTAATTAATTAGTGTCTATTACTCGCCTCGTTGGTCTAGTCACTAGTGGCTAGCGTACACGCCTAACTTCATCGATCGCGAAGCTCGGGTTCGATTCCGGACGGGGGCAGGCATTTGTGTGATGAACATTTAGATGTCTGCATTTCCGGGTCTGGGTGTTTATTAAATTTATTCTGGTATCTATTTAAGTATTTCTATGTATTAGAATAGTTGACTAACACCCATAACACAAGCATATAACAATTTGTGTTACTTGTCCAGGGATATTTATTTATTTATTACTGAACGGATTGTAAAAAATATTTAATCGAAAATGGTTAAGTTAATGCGAAGATAGACGAGGAGAGATTAGGTCAGCCGCCAGTAAACCATGATTACTAACTTTTCTTAAGTCGTTTGAACCGATTTTTTTATGATATTGGAAGGCAAACGAGCAGACGGATTTCCTGGTGGTAAGTAATTCATGCCGCCTAGAGACACCATAGGTGGAAATGGTGCGTTGCAAACCTAAGTCCTCGAGCAAAAGTAAGTTGACTGGATAATAATAATCGGGATTGAACAATGAATTTGTTTCTATAAGAGCCACTGAGAACAATTATTTTATTTTAATGTTCTAAAATTGCCCTTAACTCCCTTCAGGGCATAAGCGTATACAGTAACTATTTAAATTATGCGCTTCGGCTTTATTCGTCAAGCGTCGGAAATCCGAATGTATTTTAAAAGATATCTATATAGAGTTGTTATTACACATAATTAATAATTTCGCTTAAATTTAGATTAGGTCAGCCAATTTAAAAATAAAATTATAAATAGATTAAAAAGATTAAAAAGTGTACCTAAAGCCGAAGCGCATAATTTAAATAGTAGTGCTGTACTGTGCTCCATACAATATTTTTATAGGGTTTGAAATCATAATCATAAATTACAAGTTAATCGATTTGTAGAAATATTTATGCTTAAACATTCACGCTCACATTGTTTACGATAAGAAGTAATAAATTACTGTACACTAAATATTATCGTTAGTAATTTAAAGGCAGTAAAATTGCAAAAAAACTATTTAAAAAAAAATTAGGTATGTCGTTGAAGTTTTATATGCGAGGTAAGCGAACAAGCACACGGCTATCGTGATAAGAGACAACCATGCCCTGTAAACACCATAGATGTTACAGGTGTGTCGCTGAGGTCAGGAGGGAAGGCATTTTGTGCAAGTCTACCACCCGCCGGAAGGAATAGGTAACGCGGTGAATCTCTACCCGAGCAAGTTGCTGCACAGCACTTACCACCGATGGTCTTGTTGGTGATAAGTAATGACACAAGTAACTGTCTGGCAGAGAAGCGGATAAGTAAATAAGTAAGGAGATACTTTTTTACTTATCCATCCGAAGGGGTAAACAGAAGTACGACTAGCCGAAGACACTAAGTCCCACAATGTGATAGGTGGCAAGTCTATCACCAACCGGGCACATGTCCAATCCCGGGAAACATTATTTTTTTATTGGAAAATTGGAAATTTACATTTTCAATTTTTTTTTGTTGCCCGATCCGGGATCGAACCCAGGACCTCAAGAAGTCAAGTCCGACGCCGTACTTGCCAGACCATAGAGACGATAAATATAGCGATAGTGTAATAGTGTTTTCTGTATAATTTAGATTTTGTTTGTTTTCTAATTATATGAACTAGTGATCGCCCATTCGTCGAAATTCGACCATAATACATTTTAATATCTTGTTGATAAGAAAGCCATCTTCATTTCTTAAGACCAACTTCTTTGTTTCGAAACTTTTTAGTGCGGCATCTGTGATTATTTATCGTTATCATCATTATTTTCATTATTGAAAAACAACTTGGGTCGGCCAACAAAAAGTAAATTGGGTTTTTCCAATTTTCTATTTAAAAAAAAATGTTGGTCGGGATTGGAAATGTGCCCGGTTGGCGATAGGCTTGCCACCTATCACATTGTGGGACTTAGTATCTTCGGCTAGTCGTGGGTGCCCTGGTTGTGCCTCTGCCTACCACTTCGGGGATATGGGCGTGAAGATACTTTTTTTGAAAAATATTAGCGATCTGCGCTTCTCTTATAAATAAACTATAAGTGTGCCAAATTTTATGATCCTGCGTCCGTGCAATTTTCGTAAAAAGGGGTCCAAAGTTTTTGCATCGCGTATTAATATATAGATGAAATAATCAATGAATTATCGATTTTCATTTCAAGATAGTTTCCCCGACCACCATTAGTCATTGGTATCCCTGTCGTGTTTTGTTTGCAAATTTATCAGTACCTACACTCCTTTGACGCAAGTTTATATATCTAACTACCTAATATGAATGTAATAATTATATTTGTATTAATAATTGTAGTCAGTAGGCGGCTGTGAATCACTGAATATACACAATTTGTCTCCAGTTGCCATAAGTCCTGTAGCCTGTTGGGTCGAATTGATTTTAATTCGCGTGTGATTGTTTTCATTATGACCTTTGGAAAGTGCTCTGGAGTGTTATATAAGGTTGTATTTTTTATATTTAAGGTGTTTTCTTCTTACAAATGCAAAAGTGCATATGCGAAACATTGTGTATATGTTCCATTTTTAAACAGATTTTAAAGGATTTTAGCATTGAATTGGATTAGACGCAAGAGAAGGATATAAGTAGGCATTTTTATTTTTGACTAGCTGTTGCTAGCATGGTTAATGGTCCCACAGGACCATTTTATCGGGACCATTTAAACCATCCTATGTTTTAATCCAAGTTATCCTCTATGTGTGTGCCAAGTTTAATGAAAATCGGTTCTGCAGTTTTGCGTGAAGGAGTAACAAACAAACATACAAACTTTCGCATTTATTATATTAATAGGATAACTCAATAAGTTCCTAACCCGCCTACCTTACCTGCCTAAAAAGAGCCTAGTAACGCTTTATTAATACGCAGGAAAATCCGCTGGCAACACCTTGTCATTATTTAAATTAATAGACAATGTGTTTTTTTAAAAATGTAATATAGAAAGGAATAGGCTATTTCTTTCTCCTTTGTTTAGGACCGTCTTGGCTAGTTCTTTTTTATTGTGTTAGATATTGCCAGGAGAAGGTTCTTATAAAGAGAAAAACAGGAAAAATTGTAGGGAAAAAGGGATAAACATTTCTTGATTTTTCCCATACAAATTGAACGGATGAACGTTGTCCGTAATTGGATATGTGCCTGGTTGGCGATAGGCTTGCTACCTGTCACATTCTGGGACTTAGTGTCTACAGCTAGTCGTGGTTCCCTAATCGTACCTCTGCCTACCTCTTCAGGGATACGAACGTGAAGATACTTTAAATATGTATAATTTAGATGTCAGCTTACTGATAGTTTAAGGTGTTTTAAACACATTTCTTTAATGCTACACTTAAATAAAATAAGTTCGTTAACTGTGTTCGTGGCTTTGTGGCCGCATTCTCAAACGGCTCGACCAATTTTATAAGTTTTTATTTCTACTAGTGGTCGCCCATTGGTCGCAATTCGACCAAATAAAATTTTCACACTAGAATGAATTCCGATTAGGTAGTTTTAGATTAAAATAAAGAATTAAATTTTAATATCTTCTTGATAAGAACGCCATCTTCATTTATCAAGACAAACTTTATGAATTTTTGTGCGCCATCTTTGATCTTTTATCGTTATTATCATTAAATTTTTTTGTGCGTGTCAAATGCGTGGATGGTGTCAATGCATAGTACATGTAATGTTTTATTTTTATTTAATGTACTTTATAAGCATTATTATTGAAAAAAAAATATCGTTCTGCACTTCTATACATAAACTATAAGTATGCCAAATTTAATATTCCTTCCTAGTAATTTTCGTAAGGGGTCCAAAGCTTTTGCTTTACGAATTAACGTTATATATTGATAAGTATATTTCATACCGCTCTGTGTTATATGCCAAAATAGCTTTATCCGGGACAGCCAGTAATATACAGACCTCTTGCATAGAGCAAGAAGTCCTTATACCTAGTACTGTTAATAAATATTTGACTCTGAGGTAGCATTTAATATGAAATTATTGAAGCTCTCTCTCTTTAAATTTAATCTAGGAACGTACAAGCGGGCCCTTATAAAATGACAACACATTTTCTCAAACAGCGGTTGACAATAGTTTTGCGATCACCTAGGATCATATTTTGCAGCCAGTGTTTGGGTTTTCTATCTGCGTGCACATTGAATAATCTGACTCATGTGACCGCAAGTCTTCGGTTTCTGCATGTAATCAGTTGCCACGGAATTCCCTTCTCAGATTCTTGAAGATATTTGCTAGCCAAAAACTAATTAGAGTAATTTACTTTGTATACAAATTATCAAAGAGGTAGGCTGAGGCACAACTAGGGTACCCACTGCTAGCCGAAGACACAAAGTCCCAAAATATGATAGGTGGCAAGCCCATCGCCAACAGGGTTCATATCCAATCCCGAGCAATATTTTTCTTATTAAAAAATTGGGAAAACCAAATTTTCTTTTATTACCCGACCCGGGAATCGAACCCAGGATCTCATGCAGTGAAGTCCAACACCTGGACCGCTAGACTACAGACGTAATGACCACACACACTAAAATGTATTCCGATTAGGTAGTTTTAGATGATATTTAGTATATATACATGCATAGTAAATACATGCATATCTTCACGCCAAGTCCCTTACTGTTTTAGGCAGAGAGTATCAAGTGCCAAATCTCACGATCCTGGCAAACCTGTCTGGCTTCCTCCACATTCATTAACCCTTTTCATACAAACACGCCGGTTTCAGAGACTCTTGACACCACCCTCGGATAATATCCCAATGTTTCAGGGTACACACATCCAGTCATGTTCGCATTGTATATCTTTTTTGTCAATTTTATTTGTGTGGTATATGTACTGTATCTTAATTTTTGTTAGGTAATATTTTTTATGACATTTGACAACGAATAAGTACCCGACTTTCTTGATGCTAACCTGAGCTATATATACCTAGTCTAGACATTTTATTTTTTAGTTTTTGGCATGAGCGTTAGCATCTGCGTCATTAGTTAAAACATCATTGTCATTAGTTAAAACGTCATCAACACCGCTAGCGGACGTTCCTCATTTACGCTTGAGAATTCAGGTTATGCGGTGTTGGTACTACAATACGAAACACATCGATACTGCGTGGAACCTCAAAAACTCCCAACAGTTATACAACGACATAATAATGGATGGTACTAATCTCTATGTTGGTCTCAATCCCTTCTGCAGAATAGACCTCTACCTCTACCTCTCTGCCAAGCAGCTCGAAAGACGCTAGCAAATAAGTTTAACGCAATTTTGCAGCAGTTGGCCGGGGTATGGATACACCGTCTGGCCTATTCCTGACATCACAATATTAGTATTTTAAACTGTCTCTTGCCAGTATATTGGGTAAGGAACAGGTAGTTTTTAAAGGCAGCGGTTGATAATGATGGTATTCTGCTGTGCAACTAGACAGCAAACTAGACTTTTTTTTAAATGCATGCTATCTTTTTCAAATGAAACATAAACGAAAGAGATGTATGGTAGGGATAACTTAAAATTTGTTTATTTATGTGATAGGTCAGCGAATAGCACGCGGGTCTCTTGATGTCATCGACAAATGTGGTCTATAGACACCATAGATGTTACAGTAG
>NJDC01007406.1:153730-165611 GCA_002245475.1 Calephelis virginiensis
ATCCACAATATATATATTGTGGGTATGTTGTTGTGTGGGTATGTTGGGCACCCACAATATATATATTATGACCAGTGTGGAGATGTTGGTAGTAACTTCAAGTTTAGAAATACACATTTACCTATTTTTATATGCTTCGGATTATTTTCAAATTAAATAGTTTACATGAAAACTATAAGTAGTCTAATCAAAATGATTTTACAGAACTCATGCCGCCATGTTGGAGGTTCGAAGTTCTACGAGGTTCTGGATGGATCGTCAGGAGACGCATCCACACCCTCACCTACGGAGAAACATGATCACATGAAACCAATTGAAAGTGAGGATGAAGGTATTTTCGTTTCGGTGACTGGGTATTATATAGTAAACTTAGTGCATATTACGATGGAACCACCGTATTATGTATATAACCGACTACAGAGTATTTTTTATTATAGATCGTATAAGCTGAAATGACTCGCCCACTACCTAAATAGTTTAATTAAATATTTTTCATTATTACATCTTATCTGTGTGTGTGTGTCAATTTTCCGAGAATTGAACCTGTATGCGTACAAATAGGTCAACTGTCGCATGTCGATATCCGCAGCTCATTGGCTATAGAATGCTGACTTATTGTATGGAAGAAGACGTCTGCTCTGTTTGGCGCTAGGACAATCACTAACTAACTAAACCAGTTGAGCAACAAATCCGAAGAAATTCATGTACATGTGTAACAGATGGGTCAATGTCCAGTTATACTTGTATGCGTAAATGCGAAGGTGGGTCGCGACTTTTTAGCGTAGACGATCTGTAACAGTGTAGGTACTAACGTATAATATTTAAATTTTATGATAGGTTTTTTACATCAAATGAAAAAAAAACAATAGTAGTGATTTTTTATGATAATGGAAGGCAATCAAGCAGACGGATTTCCTGATGGTAAGAAATTAAAACCGCCTAGAGACTCCAAAGGTGGTAATGGTGCGTTGCCAACCTGAGACCGGGATGTTAGGCCTCAAGCAAAAGTAAGTTTACCAGCTACCTTACCCTCCAAACCAGAACACGTCAACGGCAAGCATTGGGCGCTATGGAGGCTGGAATAGGTAGGGCGGTGGTACCAATCCGTGCGAGTCGCTGCTAAACTCTACCACCTAGTCAGCTGTCACGGTGCTAGTGACGGTACGCCCATGCTCGCCTGTTACGAGCTGCCTGGCAGGAAGGTAGATGGTCCATTCTGCAAAGGAGCCCGGACCAACACGGAAGACTATATCAAACAGGCTTACGATATTCTTGCTAGTAAGAGATGTAACCTCTGAAGATGTTCGTTTATCTATATTTATACATCTATTCTATACAATTAAATAAAATTGTAGTGTCTGTTTGTAATATTAAAATAACCGATGTTGACGGGACTGGCAGATAGCTGATGTAATAAGGAGTAATTGCTTTTGTTTTAGACTATTTTTGTTAAATCCTACCCGGACGAATTCGCAGGCGAAGTTACAAATGTTATTATTGTTCCAGTGTCAGATGTTGATCAAGAGTGCACTGTGTTCTGCGGTGTCAGCTACCTGGGCGCACAGAACATAGCCAATCCGAAGTCAGAGACGGACATACAACGCATCATGAAGGAGCTTAGCTCCATGCCTGAGAACAGAGATGGCATCGCCGTTTCAATATCAATACCAGTCTGCTCGCAGGGACTTGTTGTGTAAGTTTCAATACATATTATAAAACAAAGTCCCCCCTCCGCGTCTGTCTGTCTGTCTGTTCGCGATTTACTCGAAAAGTACTTAACGGATTTTCATTCGGTTTTCAACAATAGATAGAACAATTCTTGAGGAAGGTTTTAGTGTATAGTAAGTTTATGTTTTGTACAAACCAACGATATTACAATTATATTAGTTCAATATGTCGGCAAAAAATAAGCCGATCGATAGCGTTCCTCGAAAACGCTGCCAAAACCTTTTGAGTTTTAACAAAACAAGGTATGGTGGGATTTTTCCTCTTCGATAGATCTCAAAAAAAGTAACCTTTGGTATATGAGACATCTTTTAAGAATAACCCACAATAACCGTTTTTTTCGTTTACTTAAAACAGTAAAATGAAGGGTTATTTTACCCCTAAACTGGTGGATATGGGCGTGAAGATACCATACCAGTTTTTCTTATAATCGAAGAGTAAGGCATTACTCTTATAATGTTACAAGTGGCAAACTCATTGCTTACGGATCACTTTGAAACCCTGGCAAAGTTTCTGTCATTTTTACCTGACCCGGAAATCAAATCCAAAACCTTGTCTTCATCGCCAATACCGGACCACTAAGCGACGTATAAACTATTACCGTCTTATTCATAAACAAAGACCAAAGCAAGAGTAAAGTTAAGTTGATATTTTAATATGCTGTAATCACTACATAGTATAAAACAAAGTCGCTTCCTCAGTCCCTATGTCCCTTTGTATGTTTAAAGCAACGGATTTTGATGCGGTTTTTTTTAATAGATAAAGTGATCGAAGATTATTTGATGGACATATTCGCGCCGCTTTTGACCTATCGACTTGAATTTATTAAACAATTCAACATATTTTATGAAACACAATATTCGCTAAAACATTCTAAAGGAAAAAGTGGTTTAGCATTCTCAAACATTTATTTCCATGATGACATTGGTAAACAATTACAAATGTTTTTCTCAATAAGTTTCCTTTTATGGTTGTTTATGAAATTTTGTCCTATTTATGCGGAATGAAATCATAGCTTTAGTTAACAAAGGAGCACCTTTTATTCCTTAAATTAATGTGATAAATACCTGCAAAAAATGAAGGTTATTGACATCATATCAATGAGCGATCCGTTCGAGATAAGCAGGGTCTTGTAGTTATAAAAGCTAATGCTCTACGTATCGACTAAACTAATATGAACTCACTAATTATTGTTTGCCAAATTAATATATTTTGAAGTCGCATACAACCAAAATTAGAGGAATGCTAATCAAAATCTTGATCGCCTCCTTAGTCATTAGCGTATACGCCTAACGTTAGGTATCACAATGTTCATATTTTGTTGACAGGAGCTAGCGCACTTGTGAGATGAATATTAGTATCGCACCTATAAAAAAAAGAATAATTTTCTTCGGTACTTCGCGAACAGGGATATTTTTTTTTTATATTTAACATTTTATTTTTTCCCCGTGTCGGTCCGGGCTCCTTTTCAGAATAGACCATCTGCCTTTCTGCCAGGCAGCTCGAGCAAGGTGAGCATAGGCTTACCGTCACTAACACTGTGGTATCTGACGAGGTGGTACAGTTTCGTAGCGATTTGTACGGATTGGTATCACCGCCTTAACTATTTCTACCGCTATAACTCACCGTTTTTCCTGTTTTGTCGTGCTATATTACCAATACATATTTTTGGCGGGAAAATACAAATTAGACAATTTTGTTTGAATATAAGTAGATATTGGATCGAAGCATAATCAGAAGAATTCGAATGCTCTGGTGAAGCAGAGCTGAGCATAAAGTGTCTTTGGCTTCCGGTAAGTCCAATTCATTCATAACGCGCCTTTTTCCTGTTTTGTCGTACCATAATGCGTGTAAATATTTTTGGCGGGAAATTGCAAATTAAATATTTTTATTTGGATTTGTGCATTGGAAGTATCAAACCAACATTATTTATAAAGACTGTTGTGGTTGATATATTTTATCGACAAAAGTTGTATAAAATTTTGCAGTCACAAAATTTCACAAATTTAATAACGGATGTGTTCGCCTATCAAGATTACTGTTTATCTCACTCGATTCTTTTTTTGAGAAATATCTTAAAACTATAGACAATTTTGCAATTTAATCCAGAGCTTACAAGGTTTCAAAATGGATGCACGTCGTGGAGATGAATGTGCTGTGAAGGATATGCAGTGTGATGCGAAAAGAGTGCTTTAAAAATGTTCACTAGAAAGTCTTTATATCCGTGACATAGCATATAAACTGCAAGAAAACCACCTAAACGGGCAGACGACATAGGTAACAAATGTTTAAATGCAGTTAAACCATTACGCGCCGGTAAAAGAGGCCGACTCGAGAAGACATGTGTGCTAATAGACTCACTGTCAAGGATGCCATAGATCGTTCTAAATGAAGAAAGAGAAATAGGAAAGCGATGCCTCGCTTAAGGACCGACCGGGGCTAATATCAGCGGGATGACAATGGTATTAGCGTGTTTCGAAATAAGTGACAATTTATCTTGTCACAGGCTCTACCAGGCGGACACGAACAGTGTGATGACGCGGTACGCCGTGAACCGCATATCGTTCTACGCGCGAGGGGCGGCCGGCACGCCCGTGGCTTCGTGCTTCGCGTTCACGTGGTCGCACGGCGAGACCAAGGAGTCGGCGGTGTACCGCTGTCACGTATTCCGCTGTCACATCGCCGAGGCTGTCACACAGGTGTCCAGTAAGTTGATGAATACTTACCTTTTTTAAACTATATTGTAAGATTTTTTTATATATGTTATAAGCGGCTTTTACCCTGCAGGGCATGTCAGCCAAAAACGTATATACATAATGTAAAACAAATTCGCTTTCCGCTGTTTGTCTCTATGTATGCGTACATCTTTGAAACTACGCAATGGATTTTGATGCGGATTTTTTTAAAGAGTGATTCGAGAGGATTTATATGTATAATAACATAGAAGTTTTTCCACCCGTGCGAAGCTGGGATGGGCTGTTAGTTAATATTAATACAAATAGAGTAAGAAGTGAACACGGTTAAATGAGCCATTACCAACAAATTCACTGCCATCCAGTCCTTACTTATTCCTGCCGCCATAATAGTAGTGTTGTGTTTCGGTCCGGAAGACGAGGTAGTCTTTAGACTTGCAAATTAGTCCTTACACTCCGGTCAGAAGACAACGGCGCATCTATACCATCTATGGTGTACCTAAGCCACAGTTGTCTCTTACTATCAAAGAGTGCTTATTTCGGCGTCCTCTTAAAAACAATCCCTATTTTAATTTCAGTTTTTTAATTTATTTTTTCTTTGTCATCGCATCACGCCTGATGGAATAGAACAATAATTATTTTTGTTGTTTTCTATTGTTATCAGAATAAGGTTCGTATGAAAGAAAAAGTGTCACTTCGAAGTGATTGAATCGATTTTAGTGATTTTTAACGTTGCAGAACATCAAACTTTGAAGATGGACATAGGCTACTTTATTCCGATATCTGAATGGGATCCCGCGATAAAGCTAAAGATCTTTTAGCCGCACGAAATGTCTGGTATATTATTTGAACAGGACCGCCGTCTTTGACTAGGTGGTATAGTTTTAGACGACTCGCCCATGACACTACTTTACCTATATCTGCCACAACCAAGGCTTGGAACCGGTACGAAAAGTACAGGTTCTGTACCGGTATTTAGCGGTTCTTTAATTTCGATACCTGGATACCGGTTCCAAAGTGGGTACCGGTACTGCGTATATCGGTACCGACGCGATACCGGTATCTAACAAGTACCGGTACTACTTCCGCTAAAAACCGGTATCCAATTAAGGTACCCGTTAAATACAAGTGCGACTTTGCGCCTTGGTATCGGTATTGCTTCAAGGTCATTAATACCGGTTCCTAAAAATGCCGGTAATTCAAGCCCTGGCCACAACAACGACAGTACTCGCCAATGCTGTGTTCCGATCTGTAGGCAAAGTGAAATGGTTGACTTACATGAGAGGCTTAACATTGTAGTCTCATGTTGACAACGCACTGTTTCCTTCACCTTCGTTTTCTATATTGCATCTATGTCTTACCGTATGTCGTATATCTGTCTGCTGATTTATCTACAAGAACAATACGTACACATCATCACGCAAAATGTTTGCGGAATGACAGAGAATAGTGATTGCCACGTGCAACAATTCCTGCAGACCTATAGGGTTACTCTTAAATCTCGATTTCATAGAAATTGGAAATTAGTATCGGATATTTTAGGCACTTTTGAATACAATACTGGTAGATAAGTAACATTTAGTTCCAAAAAAATGTAAGAATCCAAAGAAATGTGTGATTTGTTTATTATTAACATAATCTATATGTTAGTACGCGATGCCAAAACTTTGGACCCCTTTTGACGAAAATTGCGCGGACGTAGGAGCATAAAATTTGGCACACCTATAGTTGATGTGTACCTAGGTCCTAGAAGAAGTGCAGAACGCTAATATTTTTCAATAATAATGCTTATAAAGTACATTAAATCAATAAATAAAACTACCTACCATTCATTTGACACACACAAACAAATACTCGTATATTGATGATAACGATAAAAGATCACTGATGCCGCACTAAAAAGTTTCAATGTAGTTGGTCTTGAGAAATGAAGATGTCGTTCTTATCAACAAGATATTAAAATTTATTATGGTCGAATTTCGATCAATGGGCGACCACTAGTGTTAATAATGCCATGTGTTCAAGAGTGCCTAAAATGACATATCCGATTCCGATTTATGATTTGTTTGAAAACGAGATTCTAGAGCAACCATACTGTCTAATTTCGTCAACGATAATTTTTATTTTCATTTAAACTTTCCGGTTTCGGAGACTCTAGATACCGTCCTCGTATAACGATCGATTTCGACGCCATAATAATATTGTTATTATAATAGTTTGTGATTTCATACAATTTCCTCAATAACGACGCGGAACCTATAAATACATTGACGATTACTTTGACTATCGTCGTAACATTATTAAAATGACTCAACAGAATTAATAACAGAAATTAGCATAATAGCTGTAAAGAATTAATTAACAGATAGGCCTTCAGTTTTGTTCGGTAACCTTGAAGCAACCTTTGTTTAGACGAGGTGAAATGGCTATATCAATTATTGGTACATAAAATTGAATGAAAACATTGATTTTTATAAGCTTTTATTTGATTGACCTTGTTTTTTAAGTATGTAGTTTATGAACGTACTTAAAGGGTCAATGTTGCAACATAATCTCAATCAGTAGAGCTAAAGGCAAAGGCAGGCATATTAAATGTACACCTTGGGTTTGATTATGGTGGTAATTCTGCGGCGCACTCATTAAACTAAAGTTAAGTTTTTGCTATCTCCTTTCAACGAAAGTAATAGAATGAGACAAAATACGTTTGTTGCTGTAGATTAGTAATTAACAATTCCACAGTCTATTCGTCGGAAAACGATGGATGAAAACGTGACAAGTTATCAAGTTCGGGCTAATCTGACATATTTAATTGTTCCATCTCTTTTGTTTTTCTATTAAAATTAGAATAAGTAAGTAAGTATTAAAATTTGAATACTTTTATACCTTTTACAACTTCATTTTACTAAAATAGAGTTATTTACATAAACATAATTAAATAAATAAATATTTGCACTATATCAAAGTCACTCGATAAAATATTGTCACGAAAGTTTTTTTACGTGATGATACCATGATTTTTTTACCAGCAAAGTTTTTTTTTTTATCTCAGAATATACCGCTATCATATTAATGAGATGTCACCACACAAACCACATGCACACATTTCAGTTATGCTTAATAAAAAAAAACAAATTAGATCGATATTTAACATTATTATTTACAACGGTTAAATGGTCAATTATTGAGTAACAGAAGCAATTGATTGTATGATTTCTACTTTTGTCCTCGCTGACGAATGACGCTGGAGATGACGCATAGGTACGGTCACGTTGTTTACATTGAAAATACTGCCTAGGATTGTTAACAATTTGTGTGTGGCGAATACTGTTTGGATACAGGTCTTTTTACAGTTCTCGAGTGGTGTTCCTTTCATGCAGGTTTTTTAGTAACTTATCATTTTGTCAAGTCGACATCCAGTATACCTAGGCTCTAGTAACTAAATTTACTATTTTCTATTACTCCTAAAAATACAATTATTCCTTCTAGACAAAAAGCAAGTTAATGTAGCAGATTCTTTACACATTAAGTGCCCACGCGGTAATACTCTTTCGTTTTTCTTTCATTCAAAGAATGTCTGTTCAAATGACCGATTTAATCAACCAAGAGTCATCTTTTGAAGTGGACATTTACCATGAAAATGTTCATAACCTTAGTATCTTTTTCATTATGCGGTTACAGAGACGTTTTAACGAAATGTACATACATATTTCTTACGATATTCTATGTAAGGTAAAGTAAAGTGTCTTCACGCCCATATCCCCGAAGATATAGGCAGAGGCACAACCAGGGCACATACGACTAGCCGAAGACACTGAGTCCTAAAATATGATAGGTGGCAAAGCCTATCGCCAACCAGGCGCATATGCAATCCTGGGCAACATTTTTTTTTAAATTAGAAAATTGGAAAAAACACATTTTCTTTTTGTTGACCGACCTGGAAATCGAACCCGGGACCTCGAGCAGTCAAGTCCAACACCTGAACCGCTAGACCACAGAGGCGACTATTTATGTAAATAAATAAAAATATGCCATTGCTACATACTTCTAATTCTGTTGTTTAAATTTTGTTGCCTTGTTCTAATTGAAGTACAATTGAACACTCTACGGATAATTTGAAAGTTACGCCAGTGGAATGTTTTGAAACTGATACTTTAACATTTTTCTCAATAGGTAATCTAAATGAAAAAAACTAGTAGTTAAAGTTAAATCAGAAAAGTCTCGGTAAAAGAACTACCTCAATGTTTGCACTCGAGATGACTGTACCTACATTAAGGAGTATGTTTATTTATTATCATGGATAATTGAGTCTGTTAGAACCAGAGTAGTCTATCTACAAATGTATGATTTACGACAGTGGTGCCTATACTTTATGCTGTGAATTTATGTTGTAATCATAAGTAATTATTAGCAGTTTTACATACCTAGTTTCTTACTATTTACACACATTTGTAGATAAAAAATATTTACCACATTCACCACTGATTTACAATATGTTGAAAAGTAAAAAAATGTAGTTTTAAAATTGGTTTGATTTGTACTGCCATCTGTTTTAAGATAATGTAAACAATTTTAGGTCGCTATGGTTTTGACGAATAACATGTTTGTTTTAATAAAATCCACTTAGGTCAAAAAATATTAAAATGCAGTTAGGCTCTGGTTCTAGCTGCCTCAATTATTGTAGCATATAATAAATATGTATGTTACAATTGAGAACATAAATAAATATCTAGTTTCGAAAGACATTCCAAGAATTGCACCTTACGAGCAAAATGCTCAGTAAAATGGTAATTGCTTAGTAAATGAGATTCTGTTTCTAAAAAAGTAGGCGAATCGCGAAGCACGATATACTTTTATTAGGTCCTATACCTACCAATAAAAAGTAGACGCAGCTATAGAAATGTAAATTACAAATTTTGAAATACGCCTTCTAATTTTGGACTTTATCACTAAGTGATATATGGTTACGAATAGCGTGACAATGAAAGTATTATCATAAACAGATGCTCCGACATCAATTAGTATTAAATGACTGTAACGATATTCATGTACTCGTAACATCGAAACTGATCGTCGAAACATTACAGTTGTTTATCTGTCGTGTTATAAGTGTCACGTTTATCCTCGGTCGATATTTTTTTGCATAGTCTGTGAGTGATATTTTATAAAATGTTTTAAATAATTGCGGTTAGGTAATAAACCTCCAGTATTAAAATGGCGACTGGGTTAGGAAGTGAAATATAAGATGATGGATTATCGACTAAGGTTCTAAAAGGTTAAAATCATCTGGCTTAAAACACACCTTTGTAGTATAGTCTATAGCACCTTCTTGAGGTGCCGGGTTCAATGTCCAGGTCGGTCTAGAAAATGTTAGAAAAATGTATATTTTCAATTTTCTAATAAAAATAATGTACCACGGTTGGCGATCGACTTGCCACCTATCACATTGTGACACTTAGTGTCTTCGGCTACTTGTGGGTGACCTGGTTGTGCTTCTGCCTACCCCTTCAGAGATATGGGCGTGAAGATACTTACTTTTTTTGCGTAAACCACATTCACCATCGCGTAAACCACATTCACCACTGCTTTAACGTAGTGATTATTATAATTAAGTCCAGTAAAACTGCAAAAACCGACTCCAACTATTTCATTAGGTACTACGTTGCGATTTGATCACTCTGTTTTAAAAATAGGTCATAATTCCGAGGTAGGTAAATTTATTTATTATTTTTATAATATTTTTTGATGATCTGACCTCACCAATGATGAGGTCGTCAGCATAAACAAAAATTGTGTAACTCAAAAACTACAAGTAGAGTGTTGATAAAATTTATGTCGAATCTTTTTGGGATCAAGGCCTATGTTTCTAAAAAATAATTATCAAAAGCGTTTGCATATGGGCCGAGTATTGCGTAGCAAACAAATAAAACTTCCAGTCGAATTAAGAAGCTCCTCTTTTTCAGAGGCGGTCAACTTTTTAACACATTAACTCACGTTGGTGTGTATTTTTATCAGTATTTTATGCGTATATATAGTATGGCTCGTGATTAAAATTATTTAAGTGCAGTAAAACTGCAAAAATCGACTAAAAAAATCGACTTCGCTATTTGAGGTAAGTATAACTCACTATCCAATAGTTTGATGTTGAAAAATAATATAAACCACTTCAGAATTGTGATCTACCTCTCTAAAAAAGAGCCATCGAAATATGTTCGTTATTAGCCTGTTCGGCTTATAACGAATCAATTAGTTTGGAATTGGTAAAAAAAACATATTGAAACGTTATTCTAAATATAAAACTATATTTCAAAGTATATGGACCAAATTGGACCCTAGACAAATGGACTCTGAATCCAAGAAGCATAAAACTCAGATTTTTTTATGAACACTCTCAATATCAGATTCAAGACAATTTGATTTATAAAAACTCTAAATGAGAAGATTTAAGATTGGATTCGGCTAAAATAATGACTGATCTAAAAAAGGCCCAAAAACATTAAAATTATATCAATAAATACCCAACATGTAACATCATAGAAGGCTGTGCAGAGTGTGTGATTTGCATGAATTGCAAAAAAATAATCTATGTAACAACTTTTAAGTTTTTGACACCTACCTAATATTTAGTTTAAATATCTTTGCTTCAAATATTTATAAACAAGTTTATTACACTACGAAAAAAATGCGTTGTATTATTAAATTCCGTTCTCATAACATATTGATTACTAGAAAAGTTCTTGTCGACCAGTGGAGAATATTTACAAGCATTTTTACATAATTTAGACAGTTGAATACATAAAAATAATATTTTTTTCCAAGGGAACATAACCTCAAATCTTTATATTTTTTTTGTGAATATAGTTCGAAAAGAAAGTATTCGTGATACAGATTTGATTTCAGAGAAAAGTATTGATTGAGTAGAGTATTATAAGCATTGTGTAGTGTTTGTAGGTTCCAGGGCAAACTTCATTATGGAAAGTGGTCCACCTTCATTATAAATAATAATTTAAGCGCAGTTCAAAAAGACCGACTCTCTTCCTCGATCTCGATACGTGAGTCATCTATGTACACAAATTAAGTATTTAACTCGATTTCCGTGTTATTCCAACATCAGATCTCGACTTGGGGGCACAAACTTTCAATTAAAAAGGAATTTGTGAAATCGGTTTAGAAATGATGGAAAAATATAGATATAGGCCGAAATATCGACAAATAAAATAAAAAGAGATCGTGAGTATCCCGTATAAATAATTAAAAATGTTATTAATTCGCGACGATTTAAGTTTAAAATCTTAAAAATATAGAAGTCGAAAATGTAGCCTCGTCCTTTTTTCGAAATCGGTTAAAATAATAATTTAAGCGCAGTGACACTAAAACCGACTCCTATTTCATTACCACGTTGCAATTTCGTCGAAATATAACTTAATAATTACTAGTTTGATCTTGACAACTTTTTATAGAACCAC
>NJDC01007406.1:171549-192576 GCA_002245475.1 Calephelis virginiensis
TTATTTTTATGTATTAGAATCGTTGACGAACACCATAACACAAGCATATAATTTGCTTACTTTGAGGTTAGATTAAATTTGTGTGACTAGTCCAGAATCTTTATTATTTATTAGATTCTAGAATGTGGCGATATAGACTATCAAGAAAAAGGTAAACGCAGTAAAACTATGTACCCTCTTAGATTTCAATGTTATTAATTAATTCAAGTAAACAATAAAATACGTATATAACTCAATAAACATTGACCCAGTTCTCATAAATTATATGGGACCGCCTGGAGGTTACACTCTTTTATATAATGAGAATCTATAGAAAGCTATAAGTGGTCCAGCAAAAAAATTTAACACGTTGAATTGGGAGTCCCCTCCCTTTGTTAACTGACTTTGATAACGGAGGAGGTTATACCTTCGACGTTTTTAATGTATGTATGTTAATCGATTTTTCCGTCATTTGTTTTCTAACCGAGTTCAAAAAACGAGGAGGTTATCAATTCGGCCGGTATATTTCTTTTATGTATGTACTCCGGTTTCATCAAGGTTTCTGGACCGATTTACGTAATTCTTGTTTTGTATGATGCGGAGTAGTTTCGAATTGGTCCCATAAAATTTGATTCAGTCAGGCCCATTAGTTTTTATTTTATGAGCATGTTTTATCTCCTTTCACGTATCCCGATTTCTATTTTTATCAAATTAAATCATATCAGCGTTTATATGTGCCATTTACTAATAAGTTTGAAGTCGGTGCCAAGCCAATTTAATAATTACTTGTAATACAATTATTAGTTAAAGGCTTGGCACCAACTTCAGATCTATTAGGAAATACCACCTATAAATAATAATTGATATAAAATCTTTAGTATTTTTTACTTTTTTGTTTTGAAGTCGGTTTTTTTAACGTAATTATTTTTAGTTATTAAGCGTACTTCCGTAGTTGTCTCGTTGCCACTTACCATCGAATCTGGATCTGATGATGGAATCCCAGAGAAATCGAGAAAAATACCTAATTTTTTTATACGTAAGTACTTGAACTTGAGTTGATTTTTTGCAGATACGATTATATTATCCATTTTATCTTTGGTTGAAAATGAACTTAAATTATTTTATTGCGACATGTATAATTGTAGTTTACTTCTCCTATTCATGTCTACAGAATGACAGTGTTTTGTATTGTCATGTTACAAACCGCAGGGTAAAGTAACCTGTGGACTTGTACATTAGGCCTAATACTATGACCACAGGACAGTGATGCACCTATGACATCTATGGTATCTACAGGCAACGGTTGTCTCTTACCTGTGTGAATCTTGTGATTGTTCTCTGTCTTGTAAGATGAAAAAAATAGCTTCGGTAAAACTGGTATCGCTTCGTTAACCAGAATAAGACCTTCGTTCGTTCGCTTATCGAAGAATTTGATTGTTTGTGTCATTAATGCGCTGGCTCGGCCTGTGGGCGGGTGATTTACCTACAAATGTTTTTACAATAATGGCGCTTATATTTTATATTCGACATAGCATTGACTGCGGTGTTTATAGTAACTAGTTTGTGATTTGTGTTTTAAAAAATATTGTAGTAAATTGTAGGTTTTGTTACCAATTTCCGTGAGAACTCCATTGTTTTTGTTTGCTGAATGTGAGTATCTGTGTATAAAATACGCGCTGTAATTAATGAAATCTAAATCTAAAAAAACTGTTTTGATTTTTAATCACAGTAGTTATTTTTTCTTAATAGTGGAAAAAAAAATTGTATAATACCTAATCTGGATTGTTACCTATTTGTTAGTTGAGTCAATAATGGGTCACAAATTTGAAAATATGAGTTCATAAATGTTAAAAGTAGAATTATTGTTATTATTTACTAAACTAAAACAATATTAAAAAAATATTGGCATACTAGTTGTTACCCTTGGCTTCGCTCGCGTGGCAATTAATATGTTTACTGTTTATAGCCCATTAATAAGGACTTTCATACAAACTTTCAACTCCTATTTCACTCCCTTAGTGGTAGAATTTTCGAAATTCTGTCCTTACTGGGTGTCAATAAAATGACCCTACTCACCAAATTTCATGGCTGTAACTCTAACAGATTTTGTGAGTCAGTCAGTGTTGTACATGTTATTTTATAGATATAGATTAGATTATCTTATAGATTTTCTTGGACTTTCGCAGTGATGTTCGGTGAAGTTGTAAAAACCGCGAGGCTAGCAACACAGTTATTTAAAAAAAAACTTTCTGTCTGTGAATATCTCCCTAATTCATAAATAAAAAAATTGGAATGTTGCATTGAAGATTTGTAGGATTATTTATTTCTTTTACTCTTTATAGGTATATGCAATTTAAATGAAATCTAAATACATATATTTAAATGTTCATGTGAGTTTTTATCACGTAACTTATTATGTCCGTCTGCTTCCATCTTCAGTTCCTGTCTCTGGTGGCCAGACTGAAATTATTGTAAGTTAAATTGTCATTAATTAGTCATCAAATCCACGTCAGTCAGTTTGGTGACAAATCAAAATCGTAGAGAAATTATTATAATGATTTTAAATATATTAATTAAGACCATAGATTTAGGATGTACTTGATAAACAAAGTCAGTTAAAAATCGAAACCAAAAAAAATATGCGTGAGTTTGAGTAAATTGTTTATGATGAGTTAAAAAAAGGGTTGTTAAAAAGGTCACGTACGTTATCGATATCGTTAAATTAACAAACTATAAGTAAATTAGCATATTTTCTTTACCCTCATCTATCATGATATAAACAATATCAAATTTTATGTTGTATGACTATTAAGACATTATATTCGTGAAATATTGGCTTTATATATCACTAGCATAGTGACTAATAGATGGTAGATTTGTACGCGAAGCCTGTCTTTTAGGGTCACCATCTTTGTCTTTGTCGGCCGAAACAGCAATGTTATTCATTATCATGTTTCGGTTATAGCGTAAGGTAGCCGTTAAAATTATATAAGAGGCATTATTATCCCGCCAAACAGATAGGAAAGTACAACTTTTATAAGACTTGAGACAGCAATCAAGCATACGACTCTCCTTGTGGTTATGGACAACCCTAGATTATTGACATTATACATCCCATAGGTGCATCGCTGTCCTGTAACTTGAATGTTCAGCGTAATGTGCAAGTCTAGCTTTCCAAGCTTTTCCACCGGAACGAATGTTTTTATAATCATATTTCAAATATTTAGTTACTGCGGGTACTCTTCTCGTCAGCATTATGGTTTTCAATTAAAAATAAATTAATAGGATCACGCAGTAAAAAGTTATGAGGTAACACACATAAAAAATACCTTCGATTTGAAATCCTCTTCTTTTTTAATTCGGTTAAAAATGACCAAATGTAAGTGATCCAGGGAATAATTTATTAGACATAAATAGAAAATTGCTAAATTAATAGAACTCGTATGTAATGCACATAGGCACTGGACACAGCTCGCTAAATAAATGAACTCACAGACGCGCCCAAAGCACTGGACGCAAGTAACGAAAACACGTAAGTATATGCGTTGGTCGCAGTGAATGCGTTAATGATTAAACTTAATAATATCAAGTATTCATAAAAATATTACGTATAAGCGCATCTCAGTCTTAAGTAGAAATGTATTTTACGTAACGCAAGTTGGTTAAACAACCAATGTTGAAATCTCTTGTAAAGTATTTATACTCTTTGGTTGACATTCATCGATATTTAGGACATCACCGCGTTGTCAAGCCCTAGCGTAAACAAACAATTTATTATTTTACATAATATCTTTGCTTATGCCGTTTACGGGTACAAATTACTTATATAATATAAAACAATGCAAATAAATACATTGTAAAAATTCTCTTCTGAGCAGGTTAGTAGCAAAAAAACTAGCAAAACGCAGTTCTTAATATTCTTAAGTCAAAGTTGTATTTACCTATGAAATGTGTATTTATTAGGATTTTAACGTTTTTTAACATCACAAGCGCTTACAGAACACGACATCGCAATTGCCTTTATATTTTATTCCATTTAAATAGTAAGATTATGAAATTAATTCACAAAATTCACAGCGACGCACTATGACAGGAATACTATGAACTATTACTCGCGTAAATATTGGCACATAGGTACCTGACTCTCTCTCTCTCTCTCTCTCTCTCTCTCTTTCTCTCTCTCTCTCTCTCTCTCTCTCTGTTCCTCTAAGGCAATTTGTACCTGATAAGGACTTTTCTCTCCCACGATTTGTTGATCTTGTACATCCTAAATCTATGGTTAAGACAAACAAAATTATTCCAAAAAATAAAATTATACTTTTATTTCAGGTTGCTTTGCTAAAGCATTTGATCGTGTCCCCCGTTCCATGGTGTCCTCGCTGGTGGGTGATTTGAGTGCTCCACCGTCTATGACTGGATCCTTGACCGAGGCCCACGGACCGGCCACACCTTCAATGCAGTTGATGCATATCCTTGAATGCACGGTCGACATCAAAGAAATCGACGCCAAGGTATGATATTAGGGGCCATCCATAAATTACGTCACACGTTAATGGGGGGGGGAGGGTATCATCTTAATGTGACATTATGTGACAAGGGGCAGGAGGGATCGAAAGCCTTGTGACGTCACATTATTAAATACTAGAACACGAAATTTATATGTGAACAAAAAACTTTGAACAGATAATTCTTAATCTATATTTATTAATAATTTCGCACTCTCGCTATAAGATTATCTCTTCCGTAACAACATTTGATTCCTAGAGCCATGTTGTAATGCAAGTGAGACACTAAAATTTACGAGCTTTGAATGGTAAGAGTTTAAATCAGCCGACTTTTGGCTAGTTCACGGCAAATACCTGTTTGGGCCAGGAGCAGTGTGAATACATGTTAATTTTAAGTCGGGCGCAGACATTTATTAAACAATCTTTGATTTATTAAAGATTATTTACTAAAAATAAGTAAAAAAATGAAAATTACTGTTTTCTTTTGATTATTTTTGGATACATGCATAAGTTTGAAAAATGTGTGACGTCACATTAGGGGGGACGGGGTTCTAAAAATGTGACAACCTGTGACAAGGAGGGGGGGAGGGGTCGAAAAGTTCTAAAATTCGCGTGACGTAATTTAGGGATGGCCCCTTATTGCTGAACGATGTCAGGAAATAGTTAATCACCAGTAAAAAATATCGAGGTTTGTCTACCCAGATGTTTTTAAACTTAAAACAATCAGAGACGAATAAAATAAGAATATCTTTGGTATTGTTGTTCAGTTATTTTCTGTTACAATCTTACGGGAAAACTTGCTACAGTAATTGAATCTATTCTACTTATTCTTAGATTTATTTTGTATTTACTAACTATATTAATATTACAATTGAAAAAAGGGGACCTTGGGGAAAGAAACATAATATAAAAGGGCCTTGATAAAACATTACTTGCATCTGAAACATTGTCGCTATTACTATTATTAAAATCTATTTAAGAATAATAAAAACGCGTGCTTTTAACATTATTAAAAAAATATAAATTTTCACGTGCTTCAAAATTATCTGGTATCTTATAAGAAGTACTTCTGAGACCAGTTGCCGACACTATCTCAATCTATTCACCAATATTGGGAAAAGCGGATAACATTGTTTATTCCGCAGATATGTTAAAAATAGCTTATCTCAATACTTTTTTTATAAAGTAAACATAAAATCTAACCTGTTTGAATATACTTGTGGCTAAATATGTTATAAATAATAATGTTAATGATTCACATAATATATTTAGTAGTTTTTTTTTAATAATAGTGTATTTATAGACAAATAAGATTTAGTTTTTTGTCTATTTTAGTTATTCTCTGAAAAGACGAGACTGATTTAATTTTATAGATATTACAATACAATACAATACAAATATACTTACTGAAAACTAATAATATAGCTTATTTTATTTATTATTATTATTTATTTTAGAAAACAAACAACGGTTTAGCGTTAGCAAAATAAATATCTTAAAATCTCCTTAGTATTTTAACTACGCTCTCCTTACGTACTGATGTTGCCTCTACGACAGTGATAAATTATACATAATAATATATTATATACGTCTACAAGCTGTTGCTAATTAAAACGATTTTAGCCCTACAGCAGAGCTTGATGAAACATTGGGTTTGAACGTCGTCTCTGCTCCAAGGTGTAATATATTTCTGGAGTACATTTAATTTAAAATCACTTCAACCATTATGACTTGAAAATTAATCAAAAAAATTACTTTCGCATTCACATATAGTATTGAGAATGTGGGCGAATCCAACCATTTGTTGACGATTTCCATTCGGAGTAACATGACACACACTTTATTAGTATATTTTTATTTATTTGTTCTAATTATAGCTATAGTTAATTGTTTTGTACACGATGCCTTCCATTTTATTTTCACAGCTTAATTTTTTTTTGGGTTGGCTGGAAGAAATTTCTTTAGTTAGAGATAAGCTCGCCTTTTGTGCATTTTTAACTTCTCGTGTATTTTGTGTATTTTAGTTTTTGTGTGCAATAAAGTGTTAAATAAAAATAAAATAATAAATAAAGTTAAAAAAATCAATAACCCCAGACAAAACCTAAATGTAATGCAGTTAAGAACCATCTAGATCACGTCAGGTTTCAAACAAAACAATCCGCATCGAAATCGGTCCATTCGTTCAAAAGTTACGATGCGATAGAAATACGCGCGCTTTTTTTTATTTTGTAACACCTCTCTCTTTCCGTCGGTGTTACTGAAAAAACATGGTATTCATTTAAGAGCAGTAAAACAGCCAAAACCGACTTCGATTTAAATAAGTCATCTAGGTAACAAAAAAACAGTATTTTCCTCGATTTCCTTAATTGCTCGTTAATATAAAATAAAAAAATAAGTAGTCCAGAAATGAGGGAGAAATCGATTAACATAGGTACATAAAAATATAGGAGTCGAACATATAACCTCCAACTTTTTTCGAATGACACATAATTTGTTAGGGCTGAACTAGCTTCTGATCGATATATACGCAGCTAGAAATAAAGGTTAATAACTTAAAGGTGAAATCATTGATCGTTATCGTGCTTTTGTTGTAAACAAATTTTTTCTTCGAGTTTCTCGTAAGTGTTCATATAAAATGAAACCCAAATCCAGCATGTATGACTAATTGTCACGTGAGCGGTTCGACAGGTTCTGGGGAAGCCGTGGGTAGCATCTAGCATTATAAAAATTAATTACGATTCCGTAATCTCCCAAAAACAAAAAAAAATCTTAAGTGATGTCAATTTTTTTTTTTGTATATGTTCATAATACTGCAATGCAAACTAATATGCTATTTCTGACTGAACTAGCATTTGTGTGATGAACATTTAGATGTGTGCGTTTCTGGGTCTGGGTGTTTATTGAATTTATTCTGGTAGGTATCTATTTAGGTATTTCTGTTTCTTATTATAATAGATCAGAGGTTCCCAAACTTATTTCATGTAACGCCCACTTTGAAAATCAGTTGTTTTGTAGCGCCCCCCCCCCTCGTTTTTTTCTTGTCAATAACCTCAATAACATATTTGTTGCAACTAGTTTAAAAAAAAACATTTTTTTCAAGATTTATACCGCCCCCCTCTAGGCTTCCAGCGCCCACAAGGGGGCGTTATCGCCCACTTTGGGAAAGGCTGTAATAGATTAACACCCATAACACAAGCATATAATTTAATTACTTGAAGTTTAGATGCATTTTGTGTAATTTGTCCAGGTGTATTTATTTACGTTGATTGTTTTATGATTTTAGTTTATTTTTTTATACTAATTGTTTAATTAAGTGCGTAAGTTTCTTGCCGTCACCTTTTCCAAATAAGCTGGAAATGACAATGATTAGACGAAGGCATTAAGTTCCACTATATGATAGGTGGTAGAGCATGTTTTAGTTACTTATACATTGCAATCAAATAATTGAAACTCGCAATTGGATATGGCTGTAAATAAACTTTGTCGCATCCATTGATTCTTTGTTTTAACAGGCAATGATTTACTTTAATTTGGTCTAGATGTAAGGAAAACACTTCGTATATACAGTATCTGATTTAATACAAATCAATAGACACTTACTCTACAATTAGTAGAAAACGTATATCACTACATAGTATAAAACAAAGACTTTTCCGCTGTGTGTCTGGATGTATGCTTAGATCTTTAAAACTACGCAACTACGCAAAGGTTTTAATGCGTTTTTTTAAAAATAAGAGTGATTCAAGAGAATGGTTTATCTATATATTAATACGTGATGCCAAAACTTTGGACCCCTTTTTACGAAAATTGCGCGGACGCAGGAACATAAAATTTGGTACACTTATAGTTTATGAGTAGTAGTAGTGCAGAACGCTAATATTTGTCAAATATAATGCTTATAAAGTACATTAAATCAATAAATAAAACATTACCCACAGTACCATGCATTTGACACACACAAACAAATATATTGATGATTACGATAAAAGATCACAGATAGCGCACTAAAATGTTTGGAAACAAAGTAGTTGGTCTTGAAAAATGAAGATGGCGTTCTTATCAACAAGATATTAAAATTTGTTATGGTCGAATTTCGACCAATGGGCAATCACTAGTATGTATAATAACAGAAGTTTGCATTGTCCTCAGGGCACGTTAAGTCATGTCCCGAAGGAGCGTCTGGGCTACAAGCTGCGAGGTGGTATTGACAAACAGGTCTCCATAAACGTACAGCAAGTTACAAACAACCTCGACACCGATTCTGAGGATCCACAGGTGAGTTAAAATTAAATATTGCGTCTACAACCTACATAGTATATAGTATCTGTATAGTAGTATAGTTTTTTCTGACCTAATGGTCGGTTTGAAAACGATGGTATTTCTTTATTTTATGGTACTAACTAACCGGGTTAATTAAAATTTCGCCACAGGACTTGAATCCTTAGTAGCTCAAATGTTTAGAGCATTCGTCGGCTTGAGAAGAAAATTACAGGTTCAAATCCTTTCTGTGTTGAATTTTTCTTTCTTTAAAATTTATAGAAACAATTTGTATTAAATATAAGTAGTTATATAATTATTGAAATATTAAAACACATTTGTGCTATTGCATTTATTATATTATATTTGTTTTATAAGTTCTAAAAACTCTGTACTTGTCCTTAAAATTTTAGGCAATTTCTAAAGTTTTTCTATGGATTAATATAGGTTCAATATTAAAACATTCAATATTCTTTTGCCCGTTCATGTTGCGTGGAGCAATGTAAGGGCCATCTTGCCTGTTGAAGTCTAAACTGCTAAAAAGTTTTGATGATGCACTACGAGATTGAAAAACATTTAGATTTTTAAAGAAATATTTCAGAGTATTAAAATATCGTTTTTAAGTACCGAAACAGAGGGCAATTTTACTTTACTTGGATTTTTGTATTTAATTAGCGAAAATCAGCCAAGTTGAAGTTAGAATAATTGTGAAAAAAAAAGCTTTATTTAAACATATTTATATTTAACTAGCGGCCCGGTACGTGCTTAGCTACGTATATGAATGAAATAACACAACAAGTAAAAAAAAAAGAAAAAAAACAAATGAAAAAAGTTTCAATATAACAGCACAATCCTCATCTGAAAGAAGTTTCAATTTGACTGAAAAACACCCATTAACAAAATGATCTGACATTTATTGAATTAATTTGTTACAAAAAATGTGAATATTGAAGAACCGCTGGACTGATTTTATGCAAACTTCACATAAACCATCTACTAAATGGTCCGAACAAAGCCTAAACATTTGGTTTGGATAGGTGAGCCCGTTCTTTATAAAATAACAAAAGAAAAGTGGCATTGATTTTTATATTCATATATTGTGTACAATTAACTCCTTGTTTTATGAAAATATTACACTTGATGTTGTATTTTTTACAGTCGTTGTGCTCTGGAGGTCTATATTTCGAGAGATGTTTTGGTATACTTCTCGCACCCGGTCGAAGTGTGAAACATTCGGATATGCAATTACTTGAAATGGTGAGATATTTTTCTGATTATTGTAGCATTGGCGCGATTGAAGTAGTACTCGATTTTCTTCTTCTTTCTGGTTGGTTCAGCTGAGCGGGTCGTCCGGCGGGCCGGGGTGCTCCATGTGCGCGTACTGGAGCTCCGGCGAGGCGGCGCTGGCGGCGCTGGACGTGGCGAGTGGGGACGGCGCGCCCGCCTACATGTCGCTCGCACTCGACCTCGTCATCCGGGGCATCAGGGACCCTCTGAGGTACGCGAACCATTTTCAATTGTTAAGTTAGGAATTTTAAGATGTAATTTATTCAAATGTGTTTGTTTGTTCGTGACAAAGTTTTTAACACTTTTAGCCAGAGTCTGACATAAATTACTTTTGATCCTGATAGCTAAAATTATTCCCATTTATACATATCTTCAAACCAAGTCCCTAGCAGAAAAGACCGAGAGTATCGAGTGCTTGGTTCACGATCCTTGCAGATTTGTTTAGCTTCCTCCACATTCATAGCTTTTTTCATGCAATCACTCCAGTTACGAAACTTTTGACCTCTTGACCTGTGAATAATATCCGATCGATTTGGCTGTGAAAAATCAACCTTGGTTGCACCGAGTAGGTACTTACCATCCATCCACATTTCGATTATAAATCTGTTTTGTCGATATTTCGTCTGCTATTTTTTGATATGATCGAACCAACGTAACGTGTCCGTTCTATTTTGTACACCATCTCTTTATTACAATCTCCTCTGATCTCACTGTTGCAATTGCCGTTAGTGTTACCCACGGGAGAAAGAAAAAAACTTTAAAAATACAAGTAAAACTGAAGAGATTTCATCTGTTACAGATTAGTAATTGAAACACCAGTCAAAATCTACCCTCCGACTGAAAGGTTTTGGTATTATTCTAAGCGGCCATTGGTACAACAGTTTTACATAAATCTCAAAGAGGTAAATATATTATATCTTTTCAAATTTTACTTGATGTATTTGAGGTTTGTGAAAGAAGTGGATATTGACTGCCTTACCACAAAACATATTTGGAATCCTGTTTAGCTAAATACTGTTTCAAATTGACATCCAACCAATAACATGTTACACGCAGATCACGTCATATGTCAACGTGTTATTCGTTGAAAATCCAATTTAAGACACAGTTTAGTATTTTACGTTAGACGGTATAAGTCTAAAGTGATGAGATATTAAAATGGAACATCCTCCTGAATGTAAGATATTAGACTTGTGTTCATTTCCCTTGCCTCTATTTCTAATACTGTTGTTTAAGGATTTTCAAATGCTTTCTCATTCATTGCTCATTGGATATATTTTTTTGCTAGGATAGGAGTCGATAGTTACCATCACATGCCGTTTCTTTTTTTGACATTTACTTTTTATTTAAATTTACAGACTGAAACTAATAAAATAGTGTGTATTTAACATTTCACATTAAAACTGCTGGCCGAGTATATAAGCTCTTTCCTTCCATTTAAAAAGGGTGAAGCTGTAAGCTACAAAATATAACTTTGTATGTCCAGAGTGTGGACGAGTCAGGTCAGCTGCAGTACTCGGTGGCGACCGTGGACACGTCGGGCGAGCTGGACCGGTCACGGCTCAACCTGCCGCTGTCGTTCTCTGCCCTGCTGCCGTCCCCGCTGGCCGCCCCGCCCGCGCCCCCCTCGCCCTCCGAGCCCGACTCTGGTGAGTGTGTAGTGTGTGTAGCGCGGGGACACGTCGGCCGAGTTAGAGCTGCTGCCGTCCCTGCTGGCCGCCGCGCCGGATTTTCCGGATATGTCATACATAAACCCTCGAAAATTATAATAATGCTATAATTGTAACCTGAATATGTTACTATTTATTTTTGATGCAAACATCCTTTTTTTTCAGATGGTGATGAACCGCTTCTAAGTGGCACCGGTGAAGTTTCTAAAGACTGTGGCGAAGATGTGTTGGAAAATTGGGCACAAGTTCTACGAAGGTAAGTTATTTTTTTAATACCTTCCAGACTCTGCATAATATAAAATTTTGCAAGTTCGTTTACCCACTTTCTAGTGCCTGGTTGACTTTAGATTTTAGATTAAGTTTGAGCGTTGATGTAAAAATCCACGGCTACCTACATATTTTTAATTTCCGGTCTGTAGAATAGACCATCGGCCTTTACCTGACAGCTTTACAAGACAAGCAGAGTACTGTACGACGAGCAAAATGCCCAGGTAGGGATCTACCGCTTTGTCTATTATTGCTGCCGGGGTAGCCAGTAGACATGCGTAATAGGCCTAATATCCGGGATCCTACGGATAGCAATGCACTTGTAATATCCATAGTGTCTATAGGCCACGGTTGTTTTTAACCATCAGGAGAGCCATGTGCTCGTTCACCTATCTCACAAAAAAAATGTAGTACAATACAAGCAAACATACTCACAAAATTTTATATTTATAATGGAATTAATGTATTTATGAATAAATCTGCACACATGTTCTGATAACAGAATATGTTATATGCTATATTTAATAATATATTACCTTATGTTTCAGTTGGATAGGTCCTCGGCCCCGCGCGTTGAACCATCTTGTACGCATGGGGGTGCCGGAAGCGTTGCGCGGAGAAGTATGGCTTCGGCTCGCTGGGGTCGATCAGAATGATAAACTCATGGAGACATATCGCACTTATATTAGTAAGGTAAGGATCACTAAAATCACTAACCGTATTATTAATAAATTGGCGGCCCACCCTGGCTTCGCACGGTTATGAAATGTACATGTAAACCTTCCTCTTCAATCACTTTATCTATTAAAAAAAACACATCAAAATCCGTTGCGTAGTTTTAAAGATTTAAGCAGACAATAATACAAAGAAGCTTTGTTTTATACTATGTAGTGATAAAGACTGAAATATTTCAAGGTTCAACTGTGGTATAATATTTATTTAACGTTAATCTTACTTTAGTCTTTGTTTATTATTAAGACAGTAGGTGATAATGTGTAGTCCTAACTTTTTAGTTCCATAGGCATTGCTCGTTATTGTAGTGTTGAAGGGAACTGAGTTGAAGATAGATTTGCCTATGTGGTCTAAGGTACATCCCTACCCAGGGTACATCCAAAAAATGGAACAATTAACATTTTTTTTTACATTTATTGCACAAATGAAAATGGTGAAGGTTACACCATTTAGAAATAGTTCCATGAAAATTGGACTTTATAAAGGCTGCTATTATTTTCTTTGTTGAATTTTTTTTTTCACATTTTCTCCAAAAGTATTTATTTATATTTTAATATAAGTTAGTCAATACAAACAACATTTGTTTAAAAATTTTCTGTCTATAACCAAAAATGTTATTACAGATGAAAGTTTCGGCAAATTTATAAGAAAAAATAAAAAAAAATAACATTTTTTTATTAATACTTTTTCCGACAGTGTTTCCAAATAATGCTGACTTCTCACTATTTTCGTTTGTCCAATGATGAGTCTAAAAAAAAACACATAAAAAATACATATTTGTAATCTTTCGTAAATAAAGTTTCCATAGATTTTGTGTTATCATCAACTTAATTAGCATTGTACATTTATCATTATAAACAATATGTAAAATATCTTCCGACGCGCCGCGTATTCCTGAAACGGTAGGCAGAGGTACGACCAAAGCACCCACGGTTATCTGAAGTCCCACAACGTGATAGGTGGCGAACTTATGGCCAACCGGGCACATATTCAAACCCGGGTAACATTGTACATTTATTAGAAAATAAAAAAAAAATTTTTCTTTGTTGCCCGACCCGTTTTTTAAGTCCAGGACCTCGTGAGTCTAGTTCAACACCGGACCGCTAGATCACTAAGGCAATAAAAATAGCATGTAGTATTTATGTGATATACGTGCGATTGCAGGAGTGTCCTGTGGAGGCGGTGATCCAGCGGGACATCGCGCGCACGTTCCCTGCGCACGATTTCTTCCGCGAGGCGGGCGGGCTCGGCCAGGACTCGCTGCTGCGGCTGGTGCGGGCCTACGCCGTGCACGACCAAGAGGTCGGCTACTGCCAGGGACTCAGCTTTCTGGCCGCCACGCTACTGCTGCACGTGAGTCTAAGACATTAGTCTAAGATCCGAAACTAAATCGACCTTCATAGAGTTGATAAAAATAAATATAAATAAATATCTCTGGACAAGTTACACAAATTGAATCTAACCTTAAAGTAAGGAAATTTTATGCTTGTGTTATGGGTGTTAGTCAACGATACTAAGACATAGAAATACTTAAATAGATACCAGAATAAATTTAATAAACGACCAGACCCGGAAATGCAGACATCTAAGTGTTTATCCCACAAATACCTGCCTCCGTCGGGAATTGAACCTGAGCCTCGCGGTTGGTCGGCGTAGTTAGGCGTCTACGCTAGCCACTCGACCAACGAGGCGGTCAAAAATTGAAAAATATTTTATAATAAATTTGGTATAGTAGAAAATATATTAAAAATGGGTTGCTTTATCAATCTTGGGCAGAATATTCTTTATTATTTATAAAAATAGTTTTAAATAAATTTTGCAGCATTAAGATGATAAGAACATTTTATCCTGTTTCTGTTAATTCACTGCCCCCGAAAGATGTAACGTGATTTTAAACAGCCTATAATATACTCAACAATCGAACTAAAAAATGTGTAACGTAATATTTGTTTACGTTGTGCATAATGATTGTACGTGATCTAATAAAAACATTCGTGGCTAATCTACATCCTATTTTTGCTATGGTATAATATCACGATTTGCGTTATACCGATGTAAAATGCAATTGCTAGTATTTGAAAATGTATATAAAACAATTCTTCTTTATATGACATTTTTCCCATACACCTTTAGAGGAATAAATAAATAATTAAGCATCCCAGAACAAATTACATTACACAAATTAATCTAAGCCCAAAGGAAGCGAGTTATAAGCTTGAGTTAAGGTTGCTAATCAACAATACTAATGCATTCAAATAGATAAATAACCATATCCGTATAACAATTATTAGATTGGCACTCGATATTTCCTCTATACTTCGGAAGGGGACATGGCTTAAAAATATATACTAATTATTATTAACAAAGGCACACTAATACTATAAAAGTTAAGTTACACATTTTACGTCGGAAAAGCCCCTGTCAAGGCCTATTAAATAATAAAAAAACGGGTTGCACTCCGGGAGTGCTGGCAGAAGTGAAAACTTGAATATTAACATTGTGCAATTATGATATTTTGGAATGGTTAAGGAATAATTTTGCACGAATTGCTTTAATTATCAGTATTAAAGATTTATGTGGTAGAACACAATATTCATTTATTGCGCTATCGTACACAAACATGACAACACGAACATTCGCGCAAGCGCCCTGCCCCGTCTTACGAATTTTTACGAATTAGGTCACGTGTTCTGACACGAGTTTAGAAGTTTTTACCCATTCTAAAAAAGTGCGCAACGCCGGTAAAGAAGTTTTCATTTCAATAAATGGTAAATTTGTATCTGTATTTAATGCCTAATATTGAGATTGTTTTAGCAAAATCTAAACCTGAATTTTATAATTGTCAGATGCCAGAAGAGCAAGCATTTTGCTTGTTGGTTCGCCTTATGTACGGGTACGGGTTGCGAGAGTTGTATAAAGATGGTCTGGAAGCTTTATACATGAGGTTACATCAACTGGACAGGCTGATGGAAGTAAGTTTTAATCATATTTACTATCACTACATCGTATAAAACAAAGCCGCTTTCCGCTTTTTATCTATATATTAATACGTGATGCCAAAACTTTGGACCCCTTTTTACGAAAATTGGGCGGACGCAGGAGCATAAAATTTGGCAAATTTATAGTTTATGTGTAGGAGAAGTGTAGAACGCTAGTATTTTTCAATAATAATGCTTACAAAGTAAATAAATCAATAAGTAAAATATTACCCACACTACCATGCATTTGACCCATACAAACACATATATTGATGATAACGATAAAAGATCACAGATGGCGCACCATACAGTTTGGAAACAAAGCAGTTGGTCTTGAGAAATGTAGATGGCCTTCTTATCAACAAGATATTAAAATGTATTATGTTCGAATTTCGACCAATGGGCGACCACTAGTATGTATAATAATAGTTTGTCCACTCTTACGAAGTTGGGACGGGCTGCTACTAGAATATATTTACATGTTACGTGAGCAGTTTTGCTTATTCGTACTACTATAGTTATTCCATCGAGAGCGGGTACATATTTACACATTAGCGGTCCGGCGTTGTACTTGACCTCGCGGTGGGAACCAGTTTGACGCAACATTTATATAAAAAAATAAAAGTATTAATTTTGCTATGTTTTTTTTATTTAGCTAAATCATATGACACATGTTGCCTTAAATCTGAACGCCTTAAGACTTACTTTCAAATTAAAAAGGTTATACCTTTTCATCATGTGTCTGTCAAGCAGATATACAATGCGAATGTGGATTGATGTAGATACCCGGGGAGACCAAGGTTGACATTCCACGATCAGATCACTCGGATATTACCCTAGGCTGGTGTTAAGAGTCTCCGAAACCGGCGAGTTTGTATGAAAAGGGTAATGAATATGAAGGAAGCCAGACAACTTCGTCAAGATCGTGAGGTTTGCCACTTAATACTCTCTGCCTTCCTCATAAGGGACTTGGCGTGAAGATATGTATGTTTGTATGTAGATGGGATTGTCACGTCATCTTATTGCCGTTAACATCAGTAGGATCATTCCATACACGGTCAAACTGCCATTTATTGGTTGATATATTTCTAGGAGCAGTTAAACGATCTTCGCACACATTTCCAAGAGCTTGGTGTGGAGCCGCATATGTTCGCATCTCAGTGGTTCCTTACCGTGTTTACGGCCCGTTTTCCATTACCATTGGTGAGTTATGTTAATGTTATAAGTAGATTTTTTTGTCTTGAACTACTATACTATGGTACCACCGTTCCTGACGGCTGGAACAAACAATCAAATCAAATTTAACTTTAAAAATTGCAACAATATAACCATGAAGCTATATTGCTAATGGAGGTTACGCTCCTAACCAAGACCTGATGTCATATCCAAATATTGCTGACTTTTTATAATATTGCTCTCTTTCATAGACTCTTGTGATGACAAAATTAAAGAGATGCCAGTAAATTAGACAGTCATTGATATTTTAAAATGACTTCAGGTCTTTGTTAGGAGTGTATCATCCAGTAGTAATATAGCATCATGAATACAACTGTTATTCTATTTGATATTAAGCGACTAAATTGATACTGAGATATTAGGCAAATTTAAGCTTTTAAGCAAGTTAAGGGAAAAACTGTTATCGATGTATACATAATATATTACCGCATTTTAACCGGCAATGATTTGATGATTGTATATAATTGAATATTTCTAATAGAAGGGCTTTTATTAATTTGAAGGCGCTGAGTTTTTTAGTAAAACATATTTTAAATCAAAATTACATTTAAACAGTTAAGTTAAAACGTTATTTATCATAAAAGTTACAATTTTTATAATCTGCCAAATTTTTTACGGCTATTAATTTAGTTAATTTGATATGATTATTAAATAATTAATTAGTGCCTAATAGACTATTAAGTATTGTAAATTTAATTTTTAGTTTAAACGATTTTATTGTGTTAATGTTTACTGTTTTATTTTCAGGTGTACCATATTTTAGATATATTCCTTCTACAAGGAATGGACACGCTGTTCCAAGTATCGTTAGCACTATTAACACGCGCCAGAAAAGATCTTTTACAACATGATTTTGAAGGAGTTCTAAAATACTTTAGGTATTTTTTTTTTCTAACATATTTTGAAATAGTTTGAAGCAAAATAGTTTGAGAAAAGTAAAAGCTTAAGAGCGAAATACTTTTTCGAAAATGCGACCAACCTTTTTTGTCTCTTTTTTTACTACCGTTCAGTATTTTATTAAATTACACTTATTATTTTTAAAAATTGACACTTCAAACATAGTGTTGTTTTGGAATAAATCTTGAATAAAAAAGTAAAGAAATGCATTGTATTTGTATTATTATTGTACGAGCTGCGCTCGAACAATTTTAATTGGCATTATTTTTACGCGCATTGTATGTTTTACACATATACCTTTTAGTAGTTAGTTCGCGTGTAGGTCTTTAAGCGTACCGCGCGTATCTCATACCCATTTAATTTGACTAGTGGTCGCCCATTGGTCGAAATTCAACCATTTTAATATCCAAATTTTAATTTCTTGTTGATAAGAACGCCATCTTAATTTTTCAAGACCAACTGCTTTGTTTCCTGAATAGTTATAGTGCGCCATCTGTGATCTTCTATCGTCAAAATCAATATACTTGTTTGTGTGTGTCAAATGCATGGTAGTGTGGGTAATATTTTACTTTTAATTCGACCATTTTAATATCCAAATTTTAATTTCTTGTTGATAAGAACGCCATCTTCATTTTTCAAGACCAACTGCTTTGTTTCCTGAATAGTTATAGTGCGCCATCTGTGATCTTCTATCGTCAAAATCAATATACTTGTTTGTGTGTGTCAAATGCATGGTAGTGTGGGTAATATTTTACTTATCGATTTAATGTACTTTATAAGCATTATTATTGAAACAAATTAGCGTTCTGCACTTCTCCTACACATAAACTATAAGTGTGCCAAATTTTATGCTCCTGCGTCCGCGCAATTTTCGTAAAAAGGGGTCCAAAGTTTTGGCATCACGTATAAATATATAGATTAGTTATTCCACTTAGGATTTGAAAATATAGTTCGTACTTTATAGTGTTATTGAATATTTCATTTATTTTTATATCTACGGGATAACTGTACAATTATTTTAGAATAATTTTCAGTTTTATAATGTTACGACTTACGTTATCATATGTTGTTTTTAATATTACAGAGTCACTCTGCCAAAGAAATGTCTTGCAGAGGAAGCATCGCGACAAATTGTTAAATTGGCATGTAGTATCAAAGTTAAACGATTGCATAAATATCAACAGGAGTACGAGAAATTTATAAAAGGTCAGTGATGATGTGTTATTTTTATTAGTAGAAATGTTGTTTTCTTTACATTTGATTTCTTTTATGATGTTGGAAGGCAAACAAGAAGAAGGATTTCCTGATTGTAAGAAATTCACACCGCCTTCAAACACCAATACTGGTAATGGTGCGTTGTCAACCTGAGGCCGGATTTGCAGACTTTTTGCAGCAGGATTTCCTGATGGTAACTAATTCACGCCGCCTAGAGACACCAAAGGTAATGTACGGTAATGGTTCGTTGCCAACTTAAGGCCGAGATGTTAGGCCTCGAGCAAAGTAAATTTAGCGGCTACCTTTCGAACCATAACATGTCAACGGCAAGTGTAAGGCGGTGTTACTAATCTATGATTTATAAACAACCCTTAAATTAAATTCAAAATGAATTTTAGGTTTAAGAATAGTATAATATGTAGTATGATACTTTTAATTGCAGAATCTGCAGAGAAAGAAAAAATCAATGTAGAACTAAAAAGACTGGAGGCAATAAACACACAATTGCAACAAGAAAAAGAAGTTTTGGAAAAGCAGTTAGCACAGGTATGTGGTAATACTTTTATAAACTGTGCTTGTACTCGAATGTGTTAGAAAAAATTTGATTTTAATTTGTAGATTCGTAATTTATAATGATAGTATGTGAGATGGTGATATAACTTATTTTATAATTTTTTAACTGTACCTTAATACAATACTTTTTTGTGTTAGGGATTCTTAGAAGGTAGCAAGAGATTGACATAGGTTACATTTAAAGGTAGGTTACATTTTTTAAAGGATTTCCTGTGAGATAGCTAATACTACTTATATTCATAAAAAAAAACATAAAACATGTTATACATATTGGAAAAGTTTATCAACCGTGTCCGTTTGACGTTCGCCATCGTAAATATGTGGTATTTCTTTTGTTTTTGTTTGCTCGTCAGATTTATTAACGATAAAAAAATATATGGTGATTTATTCGATACCAGTTTAACATAATTATTTTTATACAGACTCGCAAAAACTTTGAGGAAGCACAAAAGGAGTCGATACACTACGCAGCAGTTGCTCGGGACTATAAGGAGATTTGCGCTCGTCTGGACAAGCAACTACATAATTTACAGGTATTATTATCACCTAACCTTAACTAATGGTACGTTTCTACTATCTTATACCTTTAAATGAGTAATTCTTGTATATATATAATTGGAATCTCGAAATCGGCTCCAACGATTTTCATGAAATTTAGTATATAGGGGGTTTGGGGGGCGATAAATCAATCTAGCTAGTAATTATTAAAAAAAAATACCGATCAAAGCTTGGCCATTTATATATTTTCTTTTATATGAGCAATCAGTGAACAAACACAAGGGCCTCCTGGTGGTAAGAGGCATCCGTCGCTTTTAGAAACCATAGATGTAATAGATAAGTACAGTGGTGACGTTAGACCAACCGTGCATGTTTACCGGCTACCCTATCCACTAGAAGGTAACATAGCAGTGACATGGTGGCAGTAATAGATAAGGCGGTGGATCCCTACTTAGACCAGATGCACATAACTACCGCTAGTGGGCTTGTTAGTGATGACTTATTTGACCTATGCTCGCCTCTTACGAGATGCCTAGCCGAGGGGTAGAGGATGATGTTTAGCGCTTTGTTATCATAAAAATAATAGATTTAAGACTGTAAGATAAGTGATATTAATGTTTTGTTCTAGGACTGTGCAAAGAGCTGCGTGAACTGTAGTCTAAAATTAACGCAAAAAGACAACAAAGAAGGTACCCAACTAGCAGTTTTCTCTTAGGAATAAGCTTATTTAAGAACTAAAGTCTTATAGCACACCTATATATGTATCCCTTAAAAAAGCATGCATCGAGGCAATTTATACTAAAAGAACAGTCACTCTCAATATACACTCTTATAGAGACGAATAAGGAATCGTTGTAAGACATTTATAAGACAGTTATCTTACAAGTGCATTTTCCTAGAACAATTGCCCTTGAGTATTATTTATACTTAAAA
>NJDC01007407.1:0-19546 GCA_002245475.1 Calephelis virginiensis
GCAGTGTATCATTCGTGACCACTTTATGATACATTTGGAGCAAGAGGCACATCAGCCAATTATTTAGTGCTTAATTAGTGCTAATTTAGTGCTGATAACAGATATTTGGTGATATAATAGGGGGACTAAAAATGAGAACACTGGTAACTTTTCAATAAGCTAGCAGTGTACCATTCGTGACCACTCTATGATACAGTTGGAGCGAGAGGCACATCAGCTAATAATTTAGTGGTCAATTAGTGCTAATTTAATGCTGATAGCAGATATTTGGTGATATAATGGGGGGACTAAAAATGAGAACACTGCTAACTTTTCAATAAGCTAGCAGTGTACCATTAGACTTGACCTTTCTAGCTTTACAGACGTTCGGTATTAATCAAATAATATTTTTTCGAGTGAGTTCAATAACCAGTTCAAACAGGAAGTTATTTAAAATATGTTTATGCAGTGTTATTTGTCGGTCAAATTAAAATAAAATACATTTTTTTTAAATGTTCCATCTTTGATACTAATATTATAAATGCGAATGTATGTTTGTTCGTTACACTTTCTCGCAAAAACTAGACACGTATCAATCATCATGAAACTTAGAATTATAAATATATTCTAGGATTATAAACATATTCATGGTACTTTCAGATAAAAGTAACATATAATACTGTTTTAAACTTGATTATGAATGTTTGCTAATTCATTTTTTTTTTGTTGTGCTAATTATTGACAGGAGAAGGCTCTTATGAATAGACAAATTGGGAAAATTACAGGACAAATGGGAAAATAATGCGTAAATCCACACAATCTGTTGGAGGTAATGTCAAGCGAAATGAAGTTCACCGGGTCGGCTCGACTAAGATATATATGGTACTTTCCCCTTATGTGACATAGACGTCGCACTCTCTGTGGATGCTCTATATATCCTGAAAAGGTCATTTCATCTTAAATCAAGAGTAAATAGGCATCTTCCCTAGCTTAGTACAGTCATAGAATAAGTAATAGCACTACCATACAGAAGAGTCACTGGTGTATAAAACGCAAGCAAACTTGAATCTTAAAACATGTAGCAAAGGCTTATATTGCACTGAGTGAATAGACTCGATTTACTTAAAAAATCACTTATATCAAACAAAATTAAAGGTTGTTATACTTCTGAGCGCAAAGAGTGAAACCCCTGGAATAGTTTAGTTTCAAGTACCTACTACAATAGCAGCATCCTAAAAAATAACGTATTTTTTTATTTTTTTTTTAATTTCTATTTCCTCTAATTACAGCTACAGTATTATGACTCATACGGCACCTAATATATTGTAAGCAGGATTTTTCTTGTTTTTCCGTCGCTGCTTTCTTACGCCATTGTTTCGGGTTCCTTTAAAAAATGTAGGCCAATTGAATTCTAACCCAGCAGCTCTTAATAGGCAAACGAAGTTCATCAGTAACACCATGAGTCCTTGCCTGGATTACTACTAATACGTTACCTAATATTTTATCGCCTGTGGGATCTTGTAGTCAAGTGTTGTCGTTAACTTCGTGAGGAAAAAGTATTCCTGAGTCGGGCAACTCGGAACGTGTTTTTCCAATGTTCTAATAAAAACAAAGTTAGCTGGGATTGTATAAGTGACTGGTGGCCGATAAATATGCCACCTATCACATTGTGTGAGCAATCCCTACGGCCAATGGTACTCTGGTTATACCTCCTCTTCGAAGGTCGAGGTGTAAAGATACTTACCTTACCTGATCCTGCTACCATGATGACGATGCTTGCCACTGATGTAATCCAGCCAAGACGGGTGCACAGCCAGAAGACATTGCTAAATTTTAAATAAAGAAGATCAAAGATCTCCCAGCTTTAAACTTTATTCTCAGCTTGAACTGATATTACTTTGAACAGGTAGCTCGGTCGGTCTTCCACATACTTTCGGAATACATTACGGAATTCCGTTTCAAAAAGATTTCTAACGCAGCAAATTTATATATTTCTACAGATCGACCACATACATCAATAGTTTTACGTACAGAATTTGTGTGAATTTGCTACAGGCTAAATTTGGTTTTGATTTCTCGAAACGGCATTCCGTAACAAAGAACTGAATGTATGTGACGGATCTAAGAGATAAAAGGTAACAGTTTAAGGTAAGCACTACGATATTTGGTGTAACCATTTTGAGGTGATAGTATACAAAGAAATAGACAAAAATTAAAAAAAAAAAAACAGTTTTAACCTGACGGAAACTGGCTGTTATTTTGCTGTACATCAACTAAATTAATTTAAGGATATGCTATCTTTTTCAAATGAAACAAAAAGAAAGGAGATAGAACACTTTAGAAATGTGAGATTAGTCCGGATATGTCACCTAGTTGCGTTTTTAACCAACTTTGTCAAGAAATAGCATAAATTTTGTAGAAATGCTCAACAATGCTTTGAAACAATGTTCTAACTAATCCAACAACACCAATAGTCTGAAATGTATCTTTCTATTACTATCATTGAAAGAAGACATCGATAACCTGAAATTAGTTTAGTGGGTGCTTAACAATATTACAACTATTGTTTTACAATTATGAACACATAATTGATTAAGCGAGGTGAGGTTTTTGAATATAATAAATAGTAAAAAAACTTTTTGATGACTTTTATTTTTGTTAACTGCTTCAAATAAAAACAGTGATCGCTCACAAGGCGCAACGTAACTTTGACAGTTGTAACAACGTGTACCTAGTGTTTTTATTTATACTGGGCTACTTTTCAACACCAAGTCGATACATACGTAACTAAATATACCTGGACATACTACAATCGAACTTAGGTACCTGAAGAAGTAACTTGTATTATTTGATATTAATATTTTGAAATACTTAACTAGAAATTTGTTTTATTGTCTACTTCGGCATTTCTATGTATTAATATCATCTAACAGTTGTTACACATTTTAAAAATTAGATAACTTAATGGTTTTTGTTCAGGGATATTTATCACACAGATAAAATATTTATTTTTTACGTAAGTTATATCATTTTTTAAAATCGAAATAAATTTAAGGAGGAATTTATAAGGAGGAAAGGAATTTATAATATTATCGAGCATAAATAAAAACACTAAAGTTACAGTCTAATTATTTCAACATTTTCATTCTTTACAAAAATTTAAAACTAACAAATTCAACAATCAAGCTCGAAAAAATATAATACATATAGTATTTCTACAACAAAATATGATAATATCTACATAAATATTTACATCTTTTATAAAGATATATTTAAAATACAAACATCTATGTTTCGATGACCTTATCAAAAGCTTAAAGTCACACAAACATTGTAAAATTGACGAATTTGCTTGCAATTTTGTATCTAAATAATACGCGTATTGCAAAAATGAAATAATATTTACTTTACATTCGAGTTAATGTATTAGCCAATCCCTTTTTCAAAATGAGAACATTTAGAAAACATTTTCTTTTTGAACTCCTAATTGTGACTCAGATCCGTTTGGAAATTTACATAAAAAAACAGACGACTAAATTAGGTTAGTAAAAATACCAGATCAATCTTTGGAAAAATTAGGAATGCAGTTATTGGGTTTGTCTTTATCGGAGAGATTTTATTAATTGAAGAATTGGAGATTTTTTTTATTAATTGAATTTATTGGAAATTCAAAAACTTTAATTAAAAAAAATAGCACGTGGCTTCACACCTCGTATCAAAATCACACACACTATTCTTAGCTTCATCTATTAATACCCGTGAAAATATTTAACACTAGAACTAATAAACTAGCAATGGATTATAAGGAAATAATGTATTCATCTTCACTTGAATATCTGGAATTATAATAACTCTATTTAAGATATTACTCAAATAGAAGCAACTGAAACGAGCAGATGGATTTTCTTAAATACCTATGTTATAATACATTCATACCAAAAAAGTGTTTGTAATAATTTTATAGGTAACCTACAGGTTTAAGTAAATGGTATCTCAATTCCAAATAGGTATCAGTAGGGTTACTCTCCAAATACGATTTCATAGAAAATGGAAATTTGAATCGAATTTGTCATTTTAGGTACTCTGGAACACAGTAATAAAGGATGATTAACATTTAGTTACAAAAAAATTCAATGAATCGAATAAAATCATCTATTGTTTATTATTAATTAAACTTTAATAATTCGCTAGTATTGTATTGAAGAGTACCTAAAGTGACAGATCCGATTCCAATTTCCAATATTGCATTAATCGAGATTCAAGAGTAACCCTACAGTATTTAAATCATATTCAATGTACCTATAACTATATCTATGAAATTTCTGAAAGTTTAACATAAAAAAATCACTTAATTTCCTTAGTACATCTTGTACGCACTATAGTTACTAAACACAAGTAAATAACATTCACAATGATAAGAAAAAGATCCTATTTACTTTTTTGTTTAACTTTAATCGAATCAATGAGTTACCTAAACTGGCAGAAGTTGATATTGACAACTTACAGTTTAAAAAAATAACAAATTATGAGTCAAATGATTTCATTTACAAAAGAGGGCCTTTCACCCTATCCCAGTTAGGTGGTATGAATTAAATTCCAACTACATAGTAGTTGAAGAAGAAAACAATTTGATACATCTAGTATATTATACATACATATAGTACATATAGTACATACAGTATAATTTGATACATATAGTATAATTTGATACATATAGTATCCAGTTGATCTAGTGTATAACATTACTTTTTGTAAGCAAAAGTGATGTTATTTCTTCTTTCTTCGTGACTGACAAGTGTTGGTGAAAAATGTTTAAAATTTATTAAAAAATCCATTTTGGCTTGTTTTAAATGAAACTTGAATGACAGCTTAAAATATACCTATAACCCTATTCCATAATTATAAAATTAAATGCGTTCCATCTTATGATTAACGTTTTACCTAAATTTCAACAAAGTTTTACCTAAATTTGTACATACCATAGTAATACCTATTTCATTCATTATCTCTGCTAGAGGCTTATGAACTTCTAAGTTCCCATCAAACCTCTTGCATACTATATTTTCGTATATTTACAAAGTGTACAACATTGGAACTGTTGAACCAGAGTAAAACAAACTCACTTGCAATAAAACAGTTTTTACAGTCCATTTGCTTTCCCAACTGTTGAGATGATCTCGGTTTCTTTTTACTGTTATTATCACTTTCCTGTTAGTAGCAACAATGCAACTAAATGTTCGGATTATGGTGCCAAAGGGGCTATTGTAAATATGTAAAAGGTCCTTTAAAAATAGTTGTTAAAATTTTTAGATAGTGTTCAAATACATCTAATAAAAGATATTCGTATTACTTCAAAATGTAAAAAATTTCAGGCGTGATGCGTTGATTACGGGAAATGGGGATTTATTTTTACATAAATAGATGCTAAAATTGTATTATATTGAAAGCTATTTTAATAATCTTATCTTTTGCATCTATAAAATATTAGATTCTCTAACTTCTCTCATTCTTATTTAAGTTTAAATGTGATGTTTTGTTATTGAAATAAATTTTAAAAACATATCTTTTAATGGATGTATTTCAGTGTTATAGAATTTTAACAACTCCTTGGCTACTATCCGTCGCAACACAGTTTATTCGATTAAAAAAATACTTTCACTTTTTAGAGATTTTTTTAATTTAAATTTCCACTTAGGTGATACACAGGTTGGACTACTAAATTCAAAGATAAACAAGCAGATCCATATTTGCATAAGATAATAATTATAATAATTCTTAGTAATTATTACAAAACCATACTATTTTCTAAACCTCCAACGAAATTTAGGATTGGTGACACGATCTTTTTCATTATAAAAAAGAATAGGCATGGATATCACACTTTGGACGAGGCGCAGTGTATCGAGTCGGGCCGCGTCACATTGCAAAGCGCACTGTAGCAGGACGGGCTGCACAGCTTCGGTGGATTTTTGTTACTCAATACCAAAGAGGAGAGTATAAAATAAAAGAGGCAACTCAATTTTAAAATCGTCGAGTATAGAAAGTGGAGCCTCTGGTGTTGTAGTACAAAATGTTAGCATAAACATGTCATTAGCATTCACATTATTTACATTATTATAATATCGTTTTTGCATCTGCCGCTTATGGGATGCGACCCTTCAAAGCGTGCGATCTAGATGGATTATTGCGCTGCTGTGCGGTCCTTTTATATGTGCGCTATTCTTTATACTTCAACATTCAATAAGTTCCTCATAAACAACAACAACAACAATTCCTAACAAATATACTTTAATTCTCGCCTCTGCGGACTATGATCCTTTATTACATCGACCTTATGAAATCCCAGATTCGAACCCCGGATCAAGTAGGTAAACAATTTATTCTTTCTATCACAAAAATGGGTTAGAAGTGCCCGGTTGGCGATAGTTTTATACCGACACATTTTCGAACTAAGTATCTTCAGTTAATTGTAGGTGTCCTAGTTGTATCTCTGCTTACCATTTCGGAATGCAGGCGTGAAGATACTTTATCATCATCATCAAAACAAATCTAACTTCATACAAAATTCACTCAAGTTCGTCCATTTAGATTACAATTCACTTGATACAAAAACGTAGTTAGTTCTTCCCCACTTAACTCTTGATCAACTTCGTGTAAACTGGAATTGGAAATACTACGGGGAGACGTCATGGAGTCAGACTCGTTTGGACGTTTGGATGGCCAATTTCGTTGGTTCGTTTCGGAGAAAACAGTTCGATGGTTGTTCCCCTGCAACAAAATAACGGATAAATATCCAGACGATAAATGTTCCGTGAATTGGTGTAATAGCTAAACTTCGCGTTGGCATACAAAGAAAATTAGTCAGTATGTCGATTTGTATGTACGAGGAAAATTGTGTAACATTAGCAATTTTGTTGATTTTCTGCTTTAATTCTCTTTTGTTTGCCAGTTTCCTTTTCCTGCCATTGCGTAATCTATAATATAAAAATGAATTGCTAAATGTATTGCTAAGCGCATAAGTTCCGAACGACTGAACCGATTTGGCAACTCTTTTTTTATTGTATTAGTTATTGTCAGAAGAAGATAGAAAAACTGGAAAAATTGCAGGGAAAATGGGAAAAACAATACTTTATTTTTCCCACACAAACTGAACGGGTGGAACGAAGTTCATAGGCACAACTAGTAAACTATAGATTTAAATCCCTTCTCTATATAAAAAGCAAACAAGTAGATGGTCAGATGGCGCTAAGAATTGTGATAATACCTCCGCATCATAAGAAATACTAGTTATCTTTATTATTTGTTTTTTTTATGGCATCAGACAACAAATAAGCATAAGGCTCTCCTAGTGGTAAGAGATGACCATGGTCTATGGCTACTCTTAGGCTTATAGTTCAAGTCTACCGGCTACTTTACTCCATTACGGTGTCAGTAATAGGTGCAGCGTGGACTCCTATCACGGGTAATTGTTGCACAGCACTCTGTAACCAGTTGACGCATTTGATATACTACCTTACTCAAACACCCAAGTATGGTCTCAGTGTTAGTTACTAAAACTGCGATTTTTTGGTGGGAAAGTAATTGGTGTGTATTCTTCAGCAGATCCCTTTACCTATAGACATCGGACATAAAAGAACAGGTCGATTTTAAAATTTCTACATTTTTTTTCATATTCGTAGCTATAGATATAAATGTTGAGAAATTAGACAAGTATGCAAGGAATAAGGGCTCATAACATTTGGCACTCAATACTCCTTGTCTCCACGTAACGGCTTGGCATCAAGACATGTATGCTTTTTTTCACCTAACTTGAAGATGTGTATTTACAGAAGAGAATGTGACATATCTTCACTGCAAGTCAAATTGGGATTGGCTCAGAGTACCGACTGTCAAATACAAAAGGCCTTATAGACCTGCCCGACTTCCTCCACATTCAAAACCCATTTCATACACTAACGCCTAACGACTTTATAACACCCTTATTTGATCGTGGGATGACAACCTAGGTCTTCTTAGGTACCTTCGTCCATCCACATTCGTATTGTATATCGGTTTTGTCAATCTTTCATCTGTCATTCATTTCACGGAACCGAACTAATGGGTGCCCTTTCTCATTTCAACACGAACATTCCGTCCAATCTCACTCTTTCAATTATGCCGAAAAAATATGAGAAGTGAAACAGTTAAAGTCTTCAAGCACCAAGGATCGAAAGATTTTAACATGCTATCTAAAAATTTAACCTTAGAGAGAGTAACAAAAATCAGGTTAAATAGGTCTCAATAAAAGTTTTGGTTTCTGAATCGTCCCAGTAACCTTGTCCCAGTTACTTTTTATTGGAATTCTTTATGTGATAAAACTGCGAAAATAGACACAGTTTTCCTGATGTCAGTTATAACAGCGCCATATATGTTATTGGTGTGTTGCTGTACTGTTATGCAACCGAAGCCTAATCTGCAATTTTACTGGTTTCCTTGATCAGAATACGTCAATGTCAAACACAGTCATTATGGCTGCGTAAATAGGCAACGTAGTGGACTTCTATCCGAAAAAGTTGCTGTAAAAATCTTGTTAATAACGAACCATGTAACCTAGCTAGACAAGAAGGCAAACGATTATTCATTATTATTCTACACTAGCCGACCCGGTGAACTTCGTTCACTTGGCACTCGATACTTGGCGTGAAGATAATTTGTAAGATGACCTGTTTGTTCAAATGTTTCGGATTTCAAACTATTTGGTCACTTTATACTAAGTATTGATTGGTCTGTAATTTCTAAACAAAAAACTTGTGACTTGGAAAAATTATGTCTGTGACACAAATACAGACTTCTATGATGATCACATAAATGCCTGCCCCGAATCAACAAAAACAAAACCAAAATCAGTAAAGCGTGTACACTAACCACTTGACTAAAGACGTCATTGTTCGCACTAGTGAAAAAAGGGCGAGGTTATTGTAGTTTCACTATGCTTCAATTATCTAATCTTCAAGAAAGAAAATGATTACTCATCAGATTGTCCTGCGCCTTTTTAAGATAATCATGGATAGGGCTTATGGTACCGTGAGTTTAGCAACCGATTTTTAGGTTTTGGAGCAATAATGGTACAAAAGACGATACCTGACAACTGTACCAGTACCCGACTTAGTTCAGGTACTGTTTGTTCAAGGATTTTATATGTATGTAACTCAGTTGCCCACTCAAAATGGAAAAGTGTACATCAAATAGCTGTGAAATGACGTGTTATATATTTGCTATCTCCAGTGGCCAACAGAAATACAGTAGAGATAGCAAACACAAATGACGTCATTTGATGTACACTTTTGCAGTTCGAGTTGGCAACTGAGATATATAATCAACCCCCTGATGTCATTTTCAAATATTGCTAGCACACTCTAATGTGCCTTTACCTCTTTTTCATTTCAATTTTGTTAAATTGACATCACAAGACTTTCGGAAAGAGAGGAGACTTTTGAAATAGGAGAAGGAGACATTAAAGAAAATCTTAAAATGTAGTAATACAGCTTCATGGCAATCATAATAACGTCTTACGTAATTTGTTCGCAATAAGTTTCTAAACTACTTTACCAATTTTACTTAAATTCACATAGCGTGTAACATACTTGAAAGATAGGATAGCTTTCATCACATAGATAACATTCACAAGACGCAGGTAACAGAAAGCATTATTGTTATATTTTTAAACAGTTTCTGATTAATTTCTATAGCATCGAATAACAATCTAATAGACAAATTTGAAGATGTTAAGACATATAAGTACGACTATTACGCGCGACACAGGTGCTTATCGACAGTCGAGCTACCAATGGTAAGTGGTAACTCACAACACATTGTTTGGTTGGGAGTTTTGCCGAAAGAATATTTCTAAACTACAGAGTGATATTTTGCCGAATGTAGTTGTATAAGCAAGCCAAAAAGTAAATTAAGTATCTTCGTACCCATATCCCCGAAGAAGTAGGCAATGGCATAACCAGGGCACCCACAACTAGCCGAAGACACTAAGTCCCACAATGTCATAGGTGGCAAGCCTATTGCAAACCGAACACACATGCGATCCCGGGCAATGTTTTTTTTAATCAGGAAATTGAAAATGTACATTTTCTATTTTTTTTGTTGCCCGACCCTGGGATCGAACCCGGGATCTCAAGAAGTCAAGTCCGACGCTAGAACACTAGACCACAGTGACAATCAATATGCAATACAATGTATGTATGAGCAAGCAATCTGAGACTTGACAAGTTTTCATCCAATTCGTAAATTTTATTTTTCAGTTAAACTGTAGTTACTATTTGAGTACAAATTACTTTCTGTGAGTTACATCTAGTTTTCCAATTGTGCTCTAGATAGAATCAAGTCTAGGTAATCTTCATTTATCTTCTGAGGTACGACAAAAGATTAAGTGGAACTTTATAACTGTAGAATATTTACAGGGCTGTGGAAAGTAAGGAAACGGCTTTAAAAATAAGTAAAGTAGGTAAGTAAGTATTTTCATACCCATATCCCCGAAGAGGTAGGCAATGGCACAACCAGGGCATCCACAACTAGCCGAAGACATTAATTCCCTCAATATGATAGGTGGCAAGCCTATCGCCAAACGGGCACATGTCCAATCTCGAGCAATGTTTTTTTATTAGAGAATTGGAAAAACCCAATTTTCTTTTTGTTGCCCGACGCGGGAATCGAACCCAGAACTTCATGCAGTTAAGTCCGACAACTGAACCGCTCGACCACAGAGGCGATTAGCAAAAAGTAATTATTTTATGTTATGAATGCTGCTATCATAAATGTATTGTATTCACATTCAGTATTTTCGCCACGTTTCTTGTTCCGCCCTATACGTAATTCACTTAACGAAACTGTTACACAATTTTTAATTTTTGTTAAAACCTTATTAGCTGTAATTTCCATATTGGTACTTCTTTTTCGAAACCAAGTACAAATTTCTAAAGGTTACGAAATGAATTCTATCTTTATGTCTATGTGTCGTATGTATGTATGGCTGCGTGGTTACAGGTTCCACAGGATTTTTTTTCGGGATAAAATCTATCCGTGTTAATCCAAGTTACCCTCTATATATATGTGTCAAATATCATGAATATCGGTGCAGCAGTTTTTGTGTAAAAAAGCAACAAGCAAACATAGAAAGTTACGTTTTATAATATTGATAGTATTCGTCAATTTAATTATGATGAAACAGTTTAAATAATCTGATAGACTTTTCGGTCTAGAACTTAGCGTATACGCCCAATGCTAATGAAAATCGCGAAGCTTGGGCTCGAACTCGATCAGGAATCGATTCCCGACAGGGGCAGATATTTGTGTGATACAGATGCCTGTATTTCTAGCTGTAGGTTAGCTGAGGATGATTTTTTCCAGTATCTATGACTACCAGCTATAAATTAAGCATATAATTACTTACTTACTTAGAGGTTATTTGAAATGTTATCAATTCATCGAGGAACATGTTTTATTTATTTATCTATAATATAAAAAAATAATTGCTTAATGTGTTGCTAAGCGCATAACTTCCGAACGACTAGATCGATTTGATTAATTATTTTTGTATTATCTTAGTTGTTGTCAGATCAAAGTTCTTATTAAGAGAAACATCGGAAAAATTGCAGGGAACAACAATACTTTATTTTTTCCCATACAAACTGAACGGGTTAAACGAAGGTCGCTGGCACAGCTAGTTATTTTATAATTATAATAACTTCAGTGATCATAAGAAATGATTGTAGCAAACAAATCACTAATAAAACCAGACATTAACTCCAAATGCAACGAACATTTTTTTTTATATTTCAAGCAATGATTTTCTAGGAGGTTATCAAGATAACCTTGGACCAAACCAAGTGATGAAGTGATATCTAACATATAAAGGCGGACTTATTCTTATTGATCTCTTTATAATATGTACCTACATACATTTTTTTTTCATTGATGTATTGTAATTTTTTATGTATTTTAGTTATATGTCTTATGTATTTGTTAAATTGTGCAAAGAATATAATATTTTTTTTTTTTATTCTGGAAAAAAAAATGGAAACGAAAGCAGAAGCAGCAGCTAGTTAAACATAAATTGTGTACAAAAGATTTTTGAGAGACAAAACTTTTTTTTTTTCAAAATTTAATTTATCTTAGTCACTGAAGCACATAAAAGCTTTTCCATACACAGCACATCGTCTAAAGTACGTGTGTAAAATGTATTGTTTAAAATTTGTTGAAATAAAATACGTACGGTGTCAGGCTATCTGACGAATGTTCGCGGTCTTTAAAACATTTTTTTTCGATTAATAACCTACTCGAGTTTTGAATAAATCCGTGTTTTTACCCACCTGCGAACAAGGGTTAAGTCTTTGTCGTGTATCTATATAAGTTTTAATTATGTGCTCAATAACATTATACCTCATATTCTCAATTCGTTATATCGATACAAATGATAGCTAAATTATCAGTCGAATCGAACCTACACAGACCTTCACCGATTTAATAATGGAATAAAAGTTTTTGCTATTCCGATTTTTTTGCAGACAATCCTATATCAATACGTTTGTAATAAAGCAACACATATACTAAAACATACATTTTTTCTATTATCCAATCGAGTAAAAGTAACTGGTATACTTTTTGTACCCGGCAACCCAACTGAGTAATTGGCAACCCAACTTCTGCGCATTTTTACACTTCAAGTAAATATAAAATTTTCTAACATTGCAATATTCTATGAAAAATGTTTTTTTAATGTTCTTTGTATGTTTTTGTAGCCACTCCTTTTTTAATATGTGTTAAATTTAGTAAAAAATATGTTTCATACTATTATTAGCTCGGTGATGGTTAGTCAATAAAAGTTCGGAACGTAGACCATATGGATCAACTAAAATATGGCCAAATCGACCACAACTTATACATACATAGAAAAAGTTTACTGGAATTCTAAATTTCTTAGCAGTTTGAAATACTAGTCTATAATCAAAATGTTAAGCTAATAATTTTTTTGTTTTAAAAAACTTGTACATAAAAACACATTAGTTACCTATTAGTTTAAAATCATTACGGAAAAGCTCTAAAAGTGATATAACAGCAAATTTGTTATAAGAATTTCAATCTATTAGTCAATGTAAATTATAACTTGTAAATATACAGAATACCAGCCATAAACGTATCCTGTTTTATGGGCACATAAAAAACAAACTAATTCGTCATCCATCTTTTTTTATTTTGTTTATCCCTTGCCCTTTTAACCGACTACAAACAGGACGAGGCTTCTTCTTTCTTTTGTATGTTTTTTACGCGATTATTCGGTCAATACTAAGCAAATTTTGATGGTATTGTTTGGAACGGTACATTGTATTCCGAGGTAGGTATTTAGAGGAAGTCCCATATAAAACTTAACTACGACGATTTCGTGATAAGTACTCGAATAATATTTGAAAATTTTTGCATTATCGATGGAAATTGTCAGTAAATTTACTACCTTTTACATTAACTACCTTTTGAAAAAAGAATTATCAAATCATGTTGTGGTATGACTGGAGTTGGTTTTTTGCGGTTTGGCTGCGCGCTAATTAGCTATTTTATTTACACGTTTCTTGATCCTAAAAGGAAAAGGAGGAAAAATAAGTTTAATGTGTCTATGTGTGTGTCTGTTTTTAGCATTATATAACTTATATACGAGTATTTATATAATGTATATGTGACATAATAAAATTCTAATAAATTTCTATGCATTTTTTTTATTTGAAAACTGACATGATCAAAATATTTTTTAGCTATGTTATATGTAATTTATATCGGGTATTATTGAACATTTTTATTGTAAGTGTTATTAATAAACATTTATTTTTATTTTATCCCTAACGATCATAAATAGCCTTAAAGTCAATGTAAGAATACATTTGCAAATATTTCCCTTACAACATGTTGTTTTCTTTTTAATTTCATTAAATAGCCGTTTTGCTTATATATCACTTTTAGAGCTATGCCACGGTGATTTTAAACTGATGTTGATACTGCAATAGCAAAACCGATCGCATGTATTTTTTTTAATTAAAAAAAGAGGTAGTAGGTACATTCTTACATTAATATTAAAAAAAGGTATATTCATGTTCAGATCCTCAAATACGTAATCAGAAGCACAATCAGGGCGCCTACGACTTAGCCGAAGACACAAGTCCCATAATGTGATAGCTGGCATGCCTATCGCCAATCAGCAGATATCCATCCCAGACAATTTTGTTTTTGTTGTTGAAAAAAAAAATGTTGGTCGGGATTGGAAATGTGCCCGGTTGGCGATAGGCTTGCCACCTATCACATTGTGGGACATAGTGTCTTCGGCTAGTCGTGGGTGCCTAGGTTGTACCTCTGCCTACCACTTCGGGGATTTGGGCGTGAAGATCCTTTTTTTATCCTTTTTTTTAATATTATAAAGCTGAAGAGTTTGTTGGTTTGAACGCGGTAATCTCAGGAACTACTGAAATCCGATTGAAAAATCCGATTAAAAGGTCCGATTTGAAAAATTCTTTCAGTATTTGATAGCCCATTTATCAAGGAAGGCTATAGGCTGTATATTCTACGCGGATGAAGTCACGGGCGGAAGCTAGTGTTTATATAAATACACTTACACAGTCATTATTTTATTCCGTAGCCAAGTCGTAAAAAACAGAACCAATATAGATTTGTCATGTCTGTCTGTCAGTCACAGCCTGAAACACACTATCTGAAACTAAGAACTACGCTGTTAAAATTTGGGTGGTAGTTATTTAGTGAACCGCAATAAGATTTTCACACAAAAATAGAAAAAGCAATAAATTTTGTGGGTTCGCCATACGTAGAACAGAAATTCAAGCAATTTTTTCATCAAATCCATTTTTTATTGAAATGACTAATGTGTTGCCAACCTCGCGCTTTTTACACGTGTGTAGTATATATGGACATGTCTTTAAAACTGATGTCAAGGGTTTTATAATATTTTATATATATATTTTTTTATAATAATTAACCTTCCGCAAATAAGCAGACGGATCGAAGATATCCCGATGGTAAGAAATTCAGGCCGCCTAGAGACACCAAAGGTGGTAATGGTGCATTGCCAACCTTAGGCCGGGATGTTAGGCCTCGAGCAAAAGTGAATTTACCGGCTACCTTGCCCTCCGAACCGGAGCACGTCAACGGCAAGCGTTTGTTAGGTTAACGTATTATTTACATGAATTATCTGTATAAATTATTATTGAGGATGTCGTTTGACTACTACAATTATTGTCTGTATTGGTTGTCTTGTTTCCGGCGCCACCTGATTGGTTGCTCCTTTACGTCATGTCTAGCGTCTCTTCTGTGGCGAATAGTGGGGACGGGCACGGAGCTGGCTTTTGCTGGCATTCAAGTGAGAGACATGGAAGGCGACGCACGTAAACTAAGCAAATACGCGTGTGACTTTATTGTAAAATAAAAGTGATTGAAAAAGTAAATGGATTTTTGTTTGTGGACCACACCTAGCGGACGCCAAAAGTTCAGAAGTGGGTTTCGAAAAGGATACATAAAATTTCCTTCCACGTCCGCAATGTACGTACAATTCATTTCTTTATATTCTTTACTAATCGTAGACAATAAGGATAAATCATTTGCTCTTAAATTAAATCACTATCTTTGTGTTTTTGAAATTAAGTTTGCACAAAAAGTTATTTGTCGAAAAAATGTTTCGATAGTTAACATCGAAAACATTCCGAGGTGTATAATAACGGATCAGCATTAGAATTTGGTTTGCTTTATAAAGGGCATTGCTAAATTAAAAAAAAAAAAAAACAACTTGTGGTTATAAAAGTGATATTTTTCTAAAGGCAGAAGCCATTCCTTTTTTTTAAAAAATTTCGTGAAGAGGCAAGTTACTAAGCGAATCTTTAGTGTTAGATATTGAAAATAAATAGAATAAATTAAGAACATATCAGAAACTAAGTCGTTGTCGGCGAACACGAATTTTTTTTTTTAAATATTAACTACGATTTTCTGTGTTTTTTAATCATTATCTAAAACCAAATCATTGTAATATTTAAAGGGTGTGTAATCTAAACAAGGTCCGTGTTGGTTTTCCTTCTCGTGCTATAATAAAAAGTGAAAAATACGCCCCAAACTTATAAAAAAAATAAACAACGGTGACCGATTAAAATAAATAGTGACATATTAATATTTTATGCAAAATAAAATAAAAGTAATTTATAAATATAAAACAACGCTGAAACTGCTTACCTCGTTACAGTATTTAGTTATACGAAATAAAACGATAATTTTGTTTTAAGAAATTTTGTATTCGGAAATATAAAATATACTATAGTGTTAGACTATGGGTACCTACGTTTCTATTTCATGACATGCAAGACATTTCAGATAATTCTTTACTCTTTGTGAGACTTTATTTTTAAAATTTTTGTTATACATTTTAATAAATGAGTTAACACGGTTGATCGTTGTACTACTGATTTTTTTTTACTACGGCTTTCAGCTATACTCGTGTAATCGAGTTAGCAAAATAATTGATTCATTTTTATAAATTATTGTAAAAGAAAAAAAGGGAGATGTTGCAACTTGAATTATAAACCAACAAAGGATATATTGATAGAAAAAAAATGCGTTAATATGTTATATTGTACTTTATACTGTACTTATACTTGTGATTCTACCAGAACTATTTCACTTTCAATGTTTTTTTTGTTGACTTTGAATAGATAAAGGATAAATTATGTGCAAGTTTTATTTTGAAAATAGACATTTTTACATTTATAAGTCCATTTAAACAGACATGAAATGACTGCATATTCATTTTTGGATATCAACCTTGTGTGGGAGGATTTACCTGTAGTTTTCAAGTCTGGTAATCTCCGGTATCTGCTCGTCACGATTATTAAAACGTTGAGCACCTTCTCCCAAATGTGATATTAATGATTAAAATTATTAAGAGACATGAACGATTAATCTAAGCTTGTTTTTCTTTCTGAGTTCTAGGGATGCGCAAGGAAATGGTACCCGAAGTCAAGGGCTAAAATTGCATACAGGTCGAGGTAAAGACCGTGCACATACCCGAGGTCAAGGGTTAAGGAATTATAGTGGTCGAGGTAAAGACCGAGCACATACCCGAGGTTAAGGGTTAAGGAATTATAGTGGTCGAGGTAAAGACCGTGCACATACCCGAGGTTAAGGGTTAAGGAATTATAGTGGTCGAGGTAAAGGCCGTGCACATACCCGAGGTTAAGGGTTAAGGAATTATAGTGGTCGAGGTAAAGACCGTGCACATACCCGAGGTTAAGGGTTAAGGAATTATAGTGGTCGAGGTAAAGATCGTGCACATACCCGAGGTTAAGGGTTAAGGAATTATAGTGGTCGAGGTAAAGGCCGTGCACATACCCGAAGTCAAGGGTTAATGGATTTATACAGGTCGAGGTCAGGACCGCGAAAATGCCCGAGGTCAAGAAAATTTGGATGATTTCGTGAGCCTAAATATGGAGAGTAGTCAAGAACAAAGCCGGGGTAATGTTGAATGTGTTACTATCAGAGGGTATGGAAATAAAAGTCCCTTATTGCGGACCCAAGGACTATTACAGCATTACCTAAATCGTTACCGAAATCGTCTGATCTCGGAGGTGAGGTCAAAAGCATCATCCGCAGAATCAGAAAAGAAAAGTAAAAGAAGACGTGAAAAAGAAGAGGCAAAATCTTAGATCTAGGTGTCCTTAATCTGATTCCTTAGGTGAGTCGTTCAAAGCTCGTCCAAGTTTTAATCGTGCTAAAGTTTCCCAAAAGGATACTAATTTAATTTTTGATAAGTTCCTTTGTATCATCAAAGAGGTGAAAATTTCAGAAAAACCCAAATTGTCATATAATGATGTAGTACCATACCAACAATACTAACGTGGATTAATAAGGTTGAGGAATGCGCAGAAATCTATGACTGGAATGAGAAAACGATCATTCATTTTTCGTTACCTAAATTACGCTATATAGCGAAATCGGGGTATCAAGGTCTGCCTACTTTATTATATAGTTGGTCGCAATGGAAAAGAAAACTACTCGAATCGTTTCCTAGCAGCAAAGACGCGCGGAGCCTTAAATGAACATGCTTAATAAGCGAGCGAAGTTCGGGAAATCGTAAGAACATTTTTGCTATACTAAGATTAATCTTTTGAACTGCTGTAAGATAATAGTTAGGCAAGCTGTAGACTGTTTATTTCACGGTGTTGACGACCGCTTTTTTTAATTGGGTGCGCAAGCGGCTCAATCCTATGCATATAATATAATCCCAAGCAGGTTTTGAAATATTTTAGGTCCGTGAAAGTTGCCAATAAAAAAGAAAACGATATATGTAAGACTAAATTTGACAAAAACATCATCACAAATAAATAAGTAGTTACAAAAAAAAAACATTTGTAACAATTCGCACATAAAATGTTTTAATTGTAGCCAAACAGGACATCCTAGTTTAAAATGTGATTAGATGTACAAAATGCGAGAGGATAGGGCATAATACTATCAATAGTTATCAAAATATTAATATATGGTGAAACGTCCAGTCAAACGATTGGCGATAAAAAAAAATGATAAACAGATTTTAAAAGTCACTGTTAATAATGAAGGCCACGAAAATACATAATGGCTGTCCAAGTCAACGGCATACCTTTTCAATATCCTGTAGATCTAGGGAGTCAAGTTTCACTCATATGAGAAAGTGATGCCAAATTATTAGGCCTGGACTTCATTAAAGACGCCTCTTCACCTACTTTAAGAGGACTAGGTGCACGTTTTGTCCGTTTGGGCGTTAACGTAGAGGTTAAATAAAAAAAAAACACTTGATATTAACGTAGTCGAAGACTACGTGCATCAGTACTCCGTATTGGTAGGACACTCTTTCACAGAAAAGCCTGATTTAATCATCACAAAACCGCCGAACAGTGTACTATTTAATAAAATTTAACCTTTTGATAAAGTACATCTGATATCTCGAGACACTGTTACCGTCTTAGTAGATGGCATCTATGTGGTGCACGTATACTGCAAATCTTTTGCTATTGTTAAAGCATGTGTGGGTTCCTCGTATGGAACGTACGAGGTACAAATGGCCAGGAATTTTATTTGTTTCCCAGAAAAACAGCGTGATTTACAATCAATGTGCTGTACTCGTTCGTAACGTGTCACATTCCATTATAATTATTGGCAAAGGTGTTTTGCTAACTCGGGGTACTCAAATACGTGAGTCAGCAGATATTTCTGAAGTAATGGTTAGTACGGCTAAAATAGATGACAAAATTATATGTAGTCCTCACTTAATTTATGAACAACGTTTATCCCTTCAAAATATGTCAGCTGAGTATGAGGAATGTTTTTCAAGCAGCCTTAAGGATTTAGGATACACTAACATTACAAAAATGGTAATTGAATTGGAGGATTTGCCCATCCGTTGTCTATAGACCATTAATATTTTTTAAATAAAGAAACAGTAGTTTAGATTTTAGCCTTGATTATGCTGTATAAGCGAAACCGAAAAAGCAAAACTATTTATAAA